>CAUYLG010056261.1:0-30926 GCA_963573385.1 Cacajao melanocephalus | reverse complement strand
CCTTCCCAAATACTATCTACCCTTTGGGGTAGAGGTAGCCTGAGAAATCGGAGTCCAAAGGCACTGGCATATTATTAAAGTTTCATTTACTTACTAACAGCTTGTCCACTTTGCATCCTACCATATGACCAGAATGTCTTTTAGTGATGCCAGTCAGGTTTGTAGACTGCTGTCCAACCTTGCCAGTTTCCAAATCTAGGCCTTGGCAAACATATAGCTTTCACCTTTTTGGACATCTGGTATAATTGTGCTGAAATACAATATCGTTATCTCGCTCCAAGCTTCATAATGTTGGATTTCTCTGGTTGCATAACCCACTTATTTATTCTTTTACTCTAAACCATTATTTCTCCATCTCCTCATTTGTTATTTATCTTTATCCACACTTTTTCTAATGTCCTTGGGAGAGGACATGAGATTTGGCCACAGCGCTGGCCCAGATTGCTAGTAGCAGCGTAGCAAGAGCCTCTCAGGCAGTCTGCGCCCATACCTATGGTTACATAGGTATGGAATTAGTGAGATATACCTGATCACTTGGTGTCACAGTAGCATTCACTGTTAACCCCAACTTTCCCAGATAGGGTGAAGGCACAATCTGCTCTATTAGGCCCTGAGGAATTTTGACACAATGGTCTAAAGATATATTACAGCTTCTTGCTTAAATGCAACCCATCTTCCGGCACCCACAGTTGCATTCCTGGCCCTGAGATGACTGCATCAGGTAGGGAAAAAGAGAGTTTAGGTGACATGGGGAAGAACTGTAGAGTTGCACCAGCATCCTCCCCAAACCCCTTTCCTAGATTCCCCCGAAAAAGCAGAGAAATCTATGCAGTGAAGGCGCTCCCTTAGTGTCCCTCGTGGTGAATGTGAGCACACACTCCTGAAGGCATATAAACCAGCCCTTTATGCTTTCATCTGTTCCCATCTTAGACAGCAAATGTTTCCACTGCCCGTTCATATTATCTATTAAACTTTGACTCCGAGGATGATTTACAACATGACATGTCCATTTCATGTGGTATTGCTTTGACCACTGTTTGACACTGACAGCTGTAAAGTGCATTCCTTGGTCTGAAGAGATGTAATTTGGCATTCCATATTGTATCTTATGTTCCAATACTTTAGTAATATTTTGAACATTTGCATCTACCACCAGGTATGCAAAGCCTAGGCTAGAATAGGTATTGTATCCATTTCTGTTAAGACCAGTTTCTAGCCGGAGGCTACTATCATTGGTCCAATGTAACCCATTTGCCAGCGATGTGCAGAACCTTCCTCCAGGGTTTCTGCAGTCTCTTAGTGTTGGTGTTTTGTGCTCAGACAGTGCAAGAGAAATAAGTCTAGATTCAATCCATCTCCCCATGGCTGCAGAGCTCCCCCATGTTCACTCATTTCATAGACCTAGGTGGCCATTTCAAGAGAGCACACCAAGTGGTCTATTTGATTGTTTCAATCACTTTCTAAATCTAGAAAGGAGTTACTCAGGTGGCCATCAACATGTCCTACTTTAATGTATCCCTTAAACTCCCAGAGTGATTTGCATAAAGTTATGCCATACAGGAATTAAACAAGACCTTAATAGTCTTGTTTTCCATTGCCCTTCTACCTAAACATATGGCCAGGCTACTGGCTACTGCCCAGTCTGTAAAAGTCTAAACATAGGGGCTATGACCAGTGTTCCGTTCTTCCGTCACTGTTAGGAAAACAGCATGCTATTCAACTTCTCAAGCTGATTTATTCCTACCTTTTTAAATCAAAGCCTTTTCATTCTGGTCTTAATGCAGTGGCTTTCTATACAGGATACTGTCCATTCATCTTGGAATTGCCATCTGTAAACCAAACAGATCTTTGTTAGTCGATCAAGAGCTGTTCATAAGGCACTGTCCACCTGGCAATAGATTCTGGCAGCTCTTCATGTGGTTCCAAAATCAGTCTTGGGGAAAGAGGCTACGTTCTCATGGAAATGTTAGGTGCATCCTTGCATTTCCCCTGTAGTGTGCTCCTACATAAACCATTTTTATTTTATTATGAAACTATTCTGACTACTACCTTTCTTATTACAGTGTTTCTTTGAAATCATCCAAGATATTATGGCTATCTCAGGTTTCAGGATAATTTTATGTTCTTCAATCATTGAGGCAGTCTCAATTAATGCCCGGTAACAAATTAGGAATTGTCTCTCAAATGGTGTGTGCTGGGCAAAAATATCTGGAAATTTTTTGATTCGAAATATCAATGGTCACTACTGAAATGGGCTCAGGACTTTTGTCATAAGCTTCAGTCTGTATGAGTGTGAGTGGCCAACACTTCCAAAATTCTATCTGAGTGGGGATTATAAGGACCCAAAAGTGTTGAGACAGCTACCACTTTTTGTAATTTAGACCTGGCCTGATTTTGCTAAGGTCTCTACTCAGATATGGCTTTCTTTTGGGTAGTTATGTGTGCATTCCCAAATGTAGAATATGCATTCTTTAAAATCTAAATAAATCAACCAAATGCCAGGCTTCTTGCTGAATCCTAGGGCTGAGCAGTAATAACAGTTTAGTTTTAGTCACTTGTGGGATATTCCAGGTGGCTCACCTCCAGATGATTGCTAAGAATGTCACCATTCGGGGGGGGGCCTTTGGACTTTTGCTGGATTTATTAAGCAGCCTCAGTTGGCCAGGTGAGTCACCATTGCACTCACATCAGTCTTTGCTTGCTCTTCAGTTTCTCATATTATAATAACATCATCAATATAGCGATATGCCTGAGACCTGTATCAAGTCCAAGTCTCTTCCAACAAATTGTGACAGTAAGTTGGTGAGTTTAGATAACTCTGTAGCCGTACCTTCCCATGTAAAAGTGAATTGCAGTTGGCTGTTTTTCAAAATTGAGAAAGACAAGAAAGCACATACAAGATCAATCTTCTTTAGCCTTTTATATATTTTGTATGGTTGAAACCATGTCCAGGACTGCTGAGGGTACATATGGGAGGCAGAACATTATTTAAGCCTCTGTAGTCCACTCTTAGTCTCAATGAGCCTTTTGCCCTTTTTCATGAGCCATATAGGACTATTATACACAGAATTTGTTGGTACCAGCACTCCAGTTTCCAGGAGGTCATTAATTAAAGTGGCAATCTCTTTTTGCCTATCAGGTATCTTATATTATTTTAAATTAATGACCTGTATGGGCTCAGGCAGTTATAGTGGTTCCCATTTAATTTGTCCAATTAAGACTAGCTTGAGGGCAGACTTGCATATCTTCTGTTTTACAGTATTAGATAGAGGAAGCAATTCTGTTAGACATCATATCCATTCCAGTAGTACATTCAGGTAAAAGAGACCAGTTTAATAAATTTTGTTCAAGAGTCCCAATTTTCATCCACACTTCACCTTAATCCCATCAACTGTTGCATCTCTACATTCTTCCAATCTAACCTTAACCCCCATTAAGACTTCACCAAAAGGGTTTGGAATATAGTACATTGAGCTCTTGTCAAGAAATCCCAGAAGTGTCCTCTCCCTACTCTGGACATTTTGTTCTCATATCATATATGCATATTTTTTCAGGTCTCCAGGAGGGGGTTGGAGAGACTCAAGCCTCTCCCCCAATCTTTACTTTGATTAATTTGCCTAACCCCAGGCGATTCAAAGTTGTTTCTCATTATAATCTTAGGCTTTCACCTTTTGAAACTCTTCCAAACTGGGGTAAGTGGAATAGAATTGTTTGAGGTCTTTTAATATTGAGGGGCTAGCAGGGGCTCCCATTGGTCCACCATCCTTTAGTAATGATGCATCAACATGAACAATGTCCATCATATTCATCCTATTTTTTAAATAACCATCTAAAGATTTTCATCCTACTGTGATGAGTTCCTTAACTCTCCCTTCTATCTAGCTCCATTTTCTTTTTACTTGTTTTAATGTTTTTTTGGTATCAGTAAAACCCACACAGTGACATTGAAACAGTAAATCTGGTAAGATTTTTTGGACAATGTTTTAATCTATTCAGGTTGCTCTAACAAAATACCATAAACTTGGTGGGCTTATAGCCAATGGAAATTCATTTCTCACAGTTCTAGATGCTGAGAAGTCCAAGATCTAGGCAGATTTGGAGTCTATTGAGAGCCTGCTTTATAGCTAGCTTATGGATGGCACCTTCTTGCTGTGTCCCCATGTAGTCGAAGGGAAAATGAGCTCCCTGTCAGGCTCTTTTATGAAGGCGCTAATCCCATTCATGAGGGTTCTCCCCTCATGACCTAATCATCTCCAAAATGCCCTACCTTCTACAGACATCACCTCAGTGATTAAGATTACACCATAATTTTTGGGGGGAGAGGAGGATACACAACATTCAGACCATAGCAGACTATTGTTTCATTTCGAATGAGTACATTTATGTGAAGCGTCCATGCAGCAGGATCCCTTATTCACAGCATTTTCCATAACCGGGGGAATGTGCATATTTTTTGGGTGAAAATCCCAATCATCATACTGCCAATCCCATATGGCTTGCATACAAAGCATATCAGCTGCTTCTTCTGGCATTCATAATGGATTTGGGAAGTCCACATTCTCAGAATAAACACTTCACAGTGGCTTTTATCTAGCCCACCAAGCTAGACATTTCCTCAAGAATAACCTTCTGTGTGTCTGGGTTATGTATAGCCAACTGCGATTGGTTAATAGTGAGCTGTGGGTCCCACAAAATAAACAAACAGGGGACCTGGGCAAGATGACCAAATAGGATCTATTCTGGTCTGCAGCTCCCAGTGAGGTCAATGCAGAAGACGAGTGATTTCTGCATTTCCAGCTGAGGTACCCAGCTCATCTCACTGGGACTGATTAGACCCAATGAGGGTAGGTGCAGCCCACGGAGGGTAAGCAGAAGCAGGGTGGCAAGTCACCTCACCCAGGAAGCGCAAGAGGTCAAGGAATTCCCTCTCCTAGCCAAGGGAAACCGTGAGGAATTATAGCCTTAGTCTATAATTTGGAAGTGGTGGCTACTTTCACCATTGTATAGGGCTATCATGAGGCTTATATAGTTAATTATTTATAACCAACCAAGTTTAGCATAATACACTTGGCTCCTTCCTCAAATTTATAATCATTTTCATTTTAAAAATGGCCTTACATCAGTTAGAAATGAAAATAATCTCAAAATAACAGTGGCTCCAACACTCAAGTGGTTTTTTCTTATGGAAAAGAAAACAAGGGTTAGGAAGTCCAGGATGGGTGTGGCAGCTCCATGAAGTCACTAGATGCCCAGAATCCTCTATGTTTCTGCTCTGCCATTTTTGGTGTGTTGTTTCCATACTCAAGGTAACCACATGTTCTAGGGTGGATGCTGGAGTTCCAACCATCTCATCCACATTCCAGAGAACAAAAAAATAGAAGAAGTCAAAAAGAGTTTGTTTCTAAGGGTCCTTTAAAGGACCTTCTTGGAAGTCTTTCACAACACATCTACCCTCTAAATGGTTAGGTCTAAATGGTTAGGTACATCGGCCCTGAGCCACCTGAGAATTGTCCTCTTTATTCCAAGTGGCCCTACGGTCAGCTAAAAATTGGCATTCTATTAGTAAGGTGGAAGATAAGGGGTATTGGATTGGCAATTGGCATTCTGTATCATGACTTTGATGAGAACATGTTAACCAAAGATAAAATATTGAGAAAAGAAAACACTAGATCCAATTCTTTCTTTCTTATGTGAGAACGTTCTAACACACCCTCATGCAAAGAAAAGAGTGTGCTATCTTATAGGCATAGAAAATAGAGAAGTCACAGAGCTTGACATTGATCTTTGTATAAACAAATTATACCACCTGCCCCCAAAGATGGCATCAAAGATTAGAATTTCCTCATGGAATACGACAGTTGGCATTCCCACAAATTGTCTAAGTGAACTGGGTGACAGTTAGTTTTGGAGTATACTTTTAAGCAATTACAGAAAAGAAAGTAAAATGAGAGTGAGTCAGCAGGTTTTCAGTGGCCAACTCAGGTGGAATGAAACATAAAAAGGAGAAAATTTATGCATTCTATTTGCTGTAGTTAATTGTTTTCTCACTCTTAACATTCTTGCCTGTTCAAGCTAGGTGTTACATGCTCTAATAAAATTGAAAAATAAGCTTACAGGTCCACCTTAAGGAAAAGGGTAGGGGAGGGGAGGAGGGAGAGGCAGGGAAGGAAAGGGAAATGATAATTTGAAAGAATTATCATTCAAGGCTTTCAACTAAGCCTCCTCCCTAGGAAGAATCAGAGGTCATTCCAGGGAGCCGCTACAGCGGGATCACACAGGACAGGAAGGTCTGTGTGGAAGTCTCACTTGGCCTACAATCCACCACTTCCATTCTCACCTCCCAGCCTCCCAACTTTTGTGGCTGCCTTGGCCACTACAAGGAAATAGTAGGTTCTCTACACAAAGGGGTTCTCAAAACTCATCAGAGATTCTGGCTGACAGAACTGGGCTCCTGTCTGAACTCCATGACAGGCTGGCTCTGCAGCTTTTTTGGCACAGTTAGTTACACATTTTAAGACTTGATCTAATCATCTGTAAAGCAGAGATGTTTGTATCAGTAGTACTTGTCTCATGTAGTTCTGAGGATTAAGAGCTTGGTAGAGTATTTCATAAATAGCTAACATGCAATAAGTATTAGCTATTCTGCACTCTGTAGTCACCTTCGTGTACCATGGAATCTATAACCTAGCTAGGCAAATTAACCTGCTAAGTCTCAGTTTCCTGAGGATCTGGCACCTAATAGGTTCTCAATAAAAATATAAGTGTTTTGTGATAATTATTATATGTATTATATTTTGAAATATAATATATATAAAGCAAAATAAAACATTTTATATATATAAAATATATATAAAGTCAAATGCCTTATCTTTCTTCTTGTGTACAGAGAACTATCAATTGCAGAATTACTTGTTGAATTTAGATTTTGTCTTTTGATTGTTCTGTTTTCTCTGTATTATCCAAAGAAGAGCAAATGAGTTTTTTCAGAATGAGTTCTGAAAGTTTTCTCTTACATATTATTTAACTGCCAGTGTAATTTATTGTAATATGCCAGTGGACTCACTTGATACACATCCTTCTGGCCTTCGTACCTTCTCAAGTAATGATATAATAGGATATATTATTTAGAGGGCAGATATGGATTTGACTTAGTCATAAACCAGTGTAACATAAGGTTCCTGACTCTTAGATCCGACACAAATCTCTCTCTTTAAGTGGTAGTACAGAATGTTGAAGTAAGGCTGGATATATAAGCTTATGTTTTGATTTCATTAGAACATGCAAAACTAATTGTATTTAACTGACAGTCTCAAAACTTCTCTGCCAAATCTTAAAGTCTCCAGACAGACTTCTGAATTCCAGAAATGAGTTCACTGACCTAAATATTTGGAAAGGGAGGAAATGCGTTTTCCCAAAAAGGAAATAAATCTACCAAAGTAAAATCAGGGAGAGAGAGAAGTTCTCCTTGGAATAAGCATGTTTGGGTTTATACAGTGCATTAGTAGATGATATATTTTAGTGCACTGCAATAATCAGAAAAGTTATAGTATGTCCAGGACTCTGTACACAATAGTGTTAAGCAATTGTTTCTAGGAATCAGGTTATTTGGCTGAGTGGTATTGGCTATTGATACTACTGCTTTTGTTTTTCATGTGGGCAAAGCATCAACTGTTTCAAGATGAATGGCACATTTTCATGATAAAAAGCTAGATACTAGGAAATTCTTTGATAACTTATTCAACACCAGGAAAAGCCTTCTATAGTTAGGATTGGGGTTTCAAAGTAAGACGCTTTCCTATTCATTAAGTCGGAAAACCAGTAGCCACCAAGTGACAGGTGACGTTTTCTAGTAGTGCCACTTGCTCACTACTGTTTTAGGTTACCTCAGCACAAGAAGGTATTGTTCCTATAGCCTCAGCTCCAAAATAATATGTGTTAGAATTATTTGGATGCAACTAATACTCATATCCCACAGACCTTTTCAACGTCACTATTTAATAGACATTCAGGATATAAGCATTGCAGTAACCTGAAACACATCAGCTTTGAGTTTCAAATCTCAATACTATTGCTGATTATGGGTCTCTACCATTCCCTAACCAAGCACTTGCTTCCTTTCCCCGAGAAAGATATTATAGGTTTATACAAATAAGTACTGTGACATTACTGGTATAATAAACACTAGGTTTGAGTTAAATACATTGGATCAAATTCTGCTTTTAGCCATCACAGGATTTGTAACCTTGGGTTAGGTTTTTAGTTTTAGTTCTTTGTTGATTAATACATTTATTCATTGAATATTTAGTACATTCCGATGACTGCTGTAAGCAGTACAAAAGAGAAGTAAAGAAACAAATTCTTGCTCCTTTAGAGCTTACAACCCCAAAGACAAGGAAGACAGCTAAGAAATACAACATAAAGTTGTGATAGGCTGGGCACAGTGGCTCATGCCTGTAATCCCAGCACTTTGGAAGGCCAAGGCAGGCAGATCACCTGATGTCAGGAGTTCGAGACCAGCCTGACCAACATGGAGAAACCCTGTCTCTACTGAAAATACACAATTAGCCGGGCATGGTGGTGCATGCCTGTAATCCCAGCTACTTGGGAGGCTGAGACAGGAAAATCACTTGAAACCGGGAGGTAGAGGTTGCAGTGAGCTGAGATCACGTCATTGCACTCCAGCCAGGGCAACAAGAGTGAAACTCTGCTTCAGAAAAAAAAAGTTGTAATAAATTTCATGAGTAAAAATAAGACAGTGAAACATTGGACTTAAATTTTATTTAGACCAAATTGACCTAACACACATATGCAGAATATTCTATTCAACAGCAATAGGATATACATTCTTCTCAAGTGTACATAAGGCATTCTCCAGGATAGGTTATGTTAGGCCACAAAACAAATCTAAGAAAGTTGAAATCATATGAATTATCTTTTCCAATCACAATGAGACAAAATTGAAAATTAATAACAGAAAGAAATTTTTAAAGTTCTCAAATATAGGAAAATTAACAACATGTTCCTAACCAACCAATGGATCAATGAAGAAGTTAAAAGAAAAATTTAAAATATCTTGAAACAAATGAAAATAGCAACATACCAAAACTTATGAGATGCAGCAAAAACAGTTCTTAGAGGGAGGTTTATAAAAACATATGCCTACATCAAAAAAGAAAAAAGATCCCAAATAAAGGCCCTAATGTCACTCTCAAGGAACTAGAAAAAGAAGGCTAAACTGAGCCCAAAGTTAGGAGAAGAAAGGAAAAAATAGAGACCAGAGAAGAAATAAATTAAATACACTAGAAAAGCAACAGAAAGGACAACTAAGAGGTAATATTTTTGGAAAGATAAAGTTGACAAATCTTTAGTTAGACTAATAAAAAAAGATAAAAGACAAATAAAATCAGAAATTAAAAAGGAGATATTGCAACTGATATCACAGAGATACAAAGAATCATGAAACTACTCTAAACAATTACACGCCAACAAACTGAACAACTAGAAGAAATCAATACATTCCTAGACACATAAGACCTGTGAAGACTGAATCAAGAAGAAATAGGAAACCTGAACAGACCAATAATGAATAAAGAGATTGAATCAGCAATAAAAAGCCTCCAACTAAAGAATAGCACAGTACCTGATCTCAAAATATACTACGAAGCTATAGTAATCAAAACACAGCATGATATTTGTAGAGAAATGGGCACATAGACCAATAGAACAGAATAGAGATCCCAGAAAGAAACCCAAGCATATATGGTTGACGAATCTTTGGCAAAGGTGCCAAGAACACACGATGTGGACAGGACGATCTCTTTAATAAATAGATTAAGAACACTGGATATTCATTTGCAGAAGAATGAAATTGGATTTTTATTTTACATAATATACAGATATCAAATCAAAAAGGATTAGTGACTTAAATGTAATTGGATCCTTATTTTACAAAATGTGCAGAAATTAAATCAAAATGGATTACAGAATTAAATGTAAGTCTTGAAACTACTAGAAGAAACTACCAGATGAAAACACAGGGGAATAGCCAAGCACAGTGGTACATCCCTATAATTTTAGGTATTTGGGAGAATGAGGCAGGAGAATCTCTTGAGCCCAAATTTCAAGGTTTTAGTACATCATGATTGCACCTGTCAATAGCCACTGAACTCTAGCCTGGGCAACATAGCAAGAAATGTCCAAAATATTTAAGAAACTCAAACAACTCAATAGTAATAAAGCAAATAACCTGATTTTAAAATGGACAAAGGATCTGAATAGACATTTCTCAAAAGAAGACATACAAATGGCCAACAGGTATATGAAAAAAATACTTAACATCACTAATCGTCAGAGAAATGCAAAGTAAATCACAATGTGATATCACCTCGTACTTGTTAGAATGGCTATCATCAAAAAGACAAAAGATAACAAGTGTTGGAGAAAATGTGAGGAAGAGGAAACCCTTGGACACTGTTGGTGGAAACGTAAATTAGTAAAGTCTTTATGGAAAACAGTATTGAAGTTCTTCAAAAAACTAAAACTAGAACTATCTATGATCTAGAAATCCTTTTACCTGGTATACATTCAAAGAAAATGTATCTTCACTCTCATGTCATTGCAGCATTATTCATAATAAGCAAGACATGTAATCAACTTAAATGGACATCAATCAATAAGTAGGTAAAGAAAATGTGGTATATATACACAATGAAATGTTATTGAGCCTCAAAATCAAAGAAATACTCTCATTTTTGACAGCATGGATGAAACTGGAGAACATTATATTAAGTGAAATAAGCCAGGCACAGAAAGACAAATACTACTAGGATCTCGCTTACATGTAGAATCTAAAAAAGTTGAACTTCTAGAATTAGAAAGTAAAATAGTGGTTACCAAGGATAGAAAAGAGGGAGCAGGGTTAGGGAAAGGTTTATTTAAAATACAAAATTTCAGTTAGCTAGGAGGAACAAGTTCAAGGTCTATTGTACATATTTCAAAACATTACTCTGTCCACTATAATCCACACTTTTTATTTGAAAAGAACACACACTGTACACCTTAAAAATAAAATTAAAATATAACAATGAGCTTTTAATGCCGATAGCACTCACACAAACATGGTGAACGTTCCTAAAACCCACCAGACTTTCTGTAAGAAGTGTGGCAAGCACCAACCCCACAAAGTGACACAGTATAAGAAGGGCAAGGATTCTCCGTATGCCCAGGGAAAAGGGTGTTATGACAGGAAGCAGAGTCGCTATGGTGGGCAAACTAAGCCAATTTTCCAGAAAAAGCCTGAAACTGCAATGAAGATTGTGCTAAGACTTGAGTGTGTTAAGTCCAACTACAGATCTAAGAGAATGCTGGCTATCAAAAGATGCGAGCATTTTGAACTGGGAAGAGAGAAGAAGAGAAAGGGCCAAGTGATCCAGTTCTAAGTGTTATCTTTTCTTTTACGAAGACAATAAAATCTTGAGTTTATGTTAAAAAAAACAAAAACAAAAGAAAATATTGCAATGTAAGGAGTCTAGTGTTGTTGAGGGTGACATTTTGGATAGGGTGATAAATAGAAGCTTTTCTGAGTCCTGAAATAACTTAGGAAGTAAAGAGAGGAATAGCCAGGGGAAGAATATTTTAGGAACAGGTAATTGCAGACTATGCATCCACTTTAAGAAAAAGCAAGAAGTCTTGTGTGATGAGGTCGAGTGGAGGGTTGTATACAGGCATGAGACTGGAGAGTGGATCTAGTGTCAGTTCAAGTTGGGCTATGGGGCAATGTTAGAAATTTGGATTTATTTCAAGTATGATGGAATTAGAGTGACCTTTAGTAAAAGATCACTTTAAACTCTGTGGGGAGAGTGGACTGCTGGAGTCCATACTGGAAACAAGGGGTAGCAATTTATAAAACAAAACACGTGGAGGTGCACTGCCTACTTCCTGTCAACCTAAAACTTGTTAGAGCTAAAGGTAAAGTACAGGTTGAAGCAAGAAATGAAGTTAAGTGAAGTTAGTGTCAGTGAAGTTAGATGTCATCAAACACTTGTATGTGTTCTCTTTTATGATGCTGTCCTAGGAACTTTCTAGCCTTGGGTTTCAGTAGCTTATCCAAAGAAGATGTTAAATACCTCTTGTAGGCTGGTCTTATAACCTTGGCAGCGCTCTGCCTGATCGCTGCCAGAAAATGACTCTAAATGGTTATTGTAAGTGAGTATTTTCCCTGAAAATTCTGCCATCTGCTTTTTGCTAGGCTTAATATTTGGTCAAAACTTGCTTCTGCAACACTCAAGTGCAGCATATGACAGAACCAGAAAGAATTAGCTTTGTTAAGACAAAACATTGTAAAGGATACTGCATATTATTTTACCTGTTTTAACAACAAATTCCTTACTCCATTTTCCAGTTTCTGTAAATGTTGTCCAAATACGTTAAAAATCGCAAGAGAGATTCTTTTAGAAACTATTAATTTCAATTCTATAGGAAACACGGAAATTGTTTTTCTCTTAGTTGAAAACTAAGCTAAAATAAAAATATAACAGATTAGACAGTTCCTTCTGATCATCTCTCCTAATCTTTGTCTCTCTTCTGGATTTACCACAAATAAGAATTTGGTGTGCATCCTTTCAGATTTTTTTCTATCTATACATATCAGGCCACGTGGTACAATTTAGCATTTATTTTTTGTTTTACACATTTACATTTATTTTATACTTGTGTGAATTTTTCCTTTTGAATATTTATATAAAAGTATTACTCTGTGCATGCTGCAAATTGCATTGTAGTTCTAACAACTCATCTAGTAGAACTTTCTGGGAAAAATCAACATAGGTAAATACTGGAAAGATCATAAATTGGTTATACTTTGTGATCAATTTGACACAGTCTGATTGCATTTAAAATGCAAATATCATAGGATCTAGCAATCTTATTTGGCTACTATGTTATTTATTTTTTTATTTTTTTAAAATATATATTTTATTGTGTTTTAGGTTTTGGGGTACATGTGAAGAACATGCAAAATTGTTGCACAGGTACATACATGGCAATGTGGTTTGCTGCCTTCCTCTCCATCACCTATATCTGACATTTCTTCCCATGTTATCCCTCCCCAACTCCCCACCCCCGGCTGTCCTTCCCCTAGTTCCCCCTCATAGACCCCAGTGTGTCATGCTCCCCTCCCTGTGTCCATGTGTCCTCATTGTTCAACACTCGCCTATGAGTGAGAACATGCGGTGTTTGATTTTCTGTTCTCGTGTCAGTTTGCTGAGAATGATGGTTTCCAGGTTCATCCATGTCCCTACAAAGAACACGAACTCATCGTTTTTCATGGCTGCATAGTATTCCATGGTGTATTTCTTTTAACTGCTGCAGTACATTCTGCAGCATGACTACATCAGAACTTGTTTAATAATTCCCATTGTGATAGCAATTAAAGTTTTTCTTTTTTTTAATTAAAGCTAAGGCTACAATAAACATCTTTTATATACTTCCTTCTTTACTTGGAAACATCACATGTATTGCTCTAGAAGAGATAGCCAAATATAACTACTAGGTCATATGCTATTTGCATTTTAAATTTAACTGGATAGTGTCAAATTTATCACAAAGTAGAATTCGTTTATGGTCTTATCAACAGAGTACTTACCTAGACAATGGCCAAAACTTGATTATTATTATTGTTGTTTTGCCAGTCCAGAAGGTGAAAAATGATGAAAAGTGCTAATATCTGTTGATGAAAAGAGCTCATTTCTCATTGGTAAAAAGGGCTCTTACTTTTCGATTAAGTAGTTTTCCTAGAAAACTTGACTAGCTTTCTATATTTTTATTGACTATCGATAATTTCATTTCTGTCAATTATCTGTTTAATTATGCAACCATTTTTTTCTATTGTTATTGACTTTTTCTTATAAATTTGTAGAAGTTATGTATATTTTGAATATTCTTTGTGACATATATTCTGCTGGTTGTTGTTTCTTTTAAACAGTTTTAGTGTATCTTTTGCCATATAAAACTTTAAATTTTGATATTGTCAAAGTTACCTTTTCCTTTTTGTGGCTCTCCCCTTGTAATTTTGTTTTTTGCTTCTTATTTTAATAGGCAATCCCTAGCCCAATTAATATGTACATGTTTCTAGATTTGCTTCTTAGATTTGTCAGTTTATTTACCTCCTTACATTTAGATATTTAAGCCATTTTCATGTGTTTTTATTAATAGTGAAGAGTGAGGATCTAAAAGTCATTTTCTTTTTTAAATTAATTAATTAATTAATTTTTAAATTTTACTTTAAGTTCTCTGATACATGTGCAGGTTTGTTACATAGATATATGTGCCATGGTGGGTTGCTGCACCTATCAACTTGTCATCTAGGTTTTAAGCCCCGCATGCATTAGGTATTTTTCCTAATGCTCTCCCTCCCCTTGTTCCCACCCCCCACAGGCCCTGGTGTGTTATGTTCCCCTCCCTGTGTCCATGTGTTCTCATTGTTCAACTCCCACATATGAGTGAGAACATGCAGTGTTTGGTTTTCTGTTTCTGTGTTAGTTTGTTGAGGATGATGGTTTCCAGCTTTTCCATGTCCCTGAAAAGGACATGAACTCATCCTTTTTTATGGCTGCATAGTATTTCACGGTGTATGTGTGCCACATTTTCTTTATCCAGTCTATCATTGATTGTATTTGGGTTAGATCCAAGTCTTTTGTATTGTAAATAGTGTTGCAATAAACATACATGTGCATGTGTCTTTATAGTAGAATGATTTGTAATTCTTTGGGTGTATACCCATTAACAGGCTTGTGGGGTCAAATGGTATTTCTAGTTCTAGATTCCTGAGGAATCACCACACTCTTTCACAATGGTTGAACTAATTTACACTCCCACTAACAGTGTAAAAGTGTTCCTGGTTCTCCACACCCTCACCAGCATCTATTGTTTCCTGACTTTTTAATGATCACCATTCTAACTGGCCTGAAATGGTATCTCACTGTGGTTTTAATTTGCATTTCTTTAATGACCAGTGATGATGAGCTTTTTTTCATATGTTTGTTGGTCATATAAATGTCTTCTTTTGAGAAGGGTCTGTTCATATCCTTGCCTACTTTTTGTTGGGGTTGTTGTTCTATTCTTGTAAATTTGTTTAAGTTCCTTGTAGATTATTGATATTAGACCTTTGTCAGATGGATAGCTTGCAAAAATTTTCTCCCATTCTGTAGGTTGACTTTTCACTCTGATAATAGTTTCTTTTTCTGAGCAGAAGCTCTTTAGTTTAATGAATGATATTACCCAGGTTTTCTTCTAGGGTTTTTATGGTTTTAGGTTTTAGGTTGAAATCTTTAATCCATCTTGAGTTAATCTTTGTATAAGTTATAAGGAAGGGATCTACTTTCAGTTTTCTGCATATGGCTAGCCAGTTTTCCCAGCACCATTTATTAAATTGGGAATATTTTCCCCATTGCTGGTTTTGTCAGTTTTGTCGAAGATCAGATGGTTGTAGATGTATGATGTTGTTTCTGAGGCATCTGTTCTGTTCTATTGGTCTATATAACTGAGGAGTTGGTACCATTGCTTCTGAAACTCTTGCAAACAATAGAAAAAGAAGGACTCCTCCAGCACTCATTTTATGGGGCCAGCATCATCCTGATTCCAAAACCTGGTAGACACACCACAAAAAAAGAAAATTTCACACCGATATCCCTGATGAGCATCGATGTGAAAATCCTCAGTAAAATCCTGGCAAACTGAATCCAGCAGCACATCGAAAAGCTTATCCACCACGATAAAGCCAGCATCATCCCTGGGATGCAAAGCTGACTCAACATATGCAAATCAATAAATGTAATCCATCACATAAACAGATCCAATGACAAAAACCACACAATTATTTCAATAGATGCAGAAAAGGCCTCTGATAAAATTCAACACCACTTCATGCTAAAAACACTCAATAAACTAGGTGTTGGTGGAACATATCTCAAAATAATAAGAGCTATTTGTGACAAACTCATAGCCAGTATCATGTTGAATGAACAAAAGCTAGAAGCATTCCCTTTGAAAACTGGCAGAAGACTCTGCCCTCTCTCACCGCTCCTATTCAACATAGTATTGGAAGTTCTGGCCAGGGCAATCAGGCAAGAGAAAGAAATAAAGGGTATTCAAATAAAAAGAGAGGAAGTCAAATTGTCTCTGTTTGCAAATGACATGACTACATATTTAGAAAAACCAGTCATCTTAGCCCCTAAATTCCTTAAGCTGATAAGCAACTACAGCAAAGTCTCAGGATACAAAATCAATATACAAAATTACATGCGTTCTTATACACCAATAATAGTCAAACAGTGAGCCAAATCATGAGTGAACTCCCATTCATAATTGCTGCAAAGAAAATAAAATACCTAGGAATGCAACTTACAAGGAACGCGAAGGACCTCTTCAAGGAGAACTACAAACCACTGCTCAAGGAAGTAAGAGAGGATGCAAACAAATGGAAAAATATTCCATGCTCATGGATAGGAATAATCAATATTGTGAAAATGGCCATATTGCTCAAAGTCATTTATAGATTTAATGCTATTCCCATTAAGCTACCATTGACTTTCTTAGAACTAGAAAAAACTACTTTAAATTTCATATGAAAAAAAAAATAGCCTGCATAGCCAAGACAATCCTAAGCAAAAAGAACAAAGCTGGAGGCATCATGCTACCTGCCTTCAAACTATACTACAAGGCTACAGCAAATAAAAGTCATTTTTCAAGTGGAAATTTCATTGTCTCAAAACTGTTCATTGAATTGTGCATTCTCTCTATCCAGATTTAAAAAAAAATTCACCTTGATGACACACTAGATTTCCATATATACATGGATCCATTTTCAGACTTCATTCGCTCCATTAATGTAATCACTTTCTAGTGCCCCTTTTATTTTTGTAACTTCAGACTTCATGTATACAACTGTGATAGTATGCTTTGTGTTGCATGGAGTGGTAAACTCAATGGAAACAGATATACAAGCAGAGGAATTATTGACTAGCCACTGAAATTCAATAGTAGGATCAGATTCAGGCTGGATTTAGTCTAGTGCCTCGTTTTAGGCTTGAGATATAAATATGGGATTCATCCTCATTTTCTATTTTATAGATGAAATATGGAGCTATGTGTTTATAGATGAAACATACAGCTACGTGTATTAGTCCATTCTCATGCTGCTATGAAGAAATGCCCGAGACTGGGTAATTTATAAAAAAACGGGTTTAATTGACGTAAAGAAACTTGTTTCACTCACAGTTCTACATGGCTGGGGAGGCCTCAGGAAACTCACAATCATGACAGAAGGCAACTCTTTGGAGGGTGGCAGGAGACAGAATGATAGCCAAGAGAAGAGAGAAGCCGCTCATAAAACCATCAGATCTCATGAGAACTCACTCACTATCACAAGAACAGCACGGGGGAAACTGCCATCATGACTGTTGGTCCTGCCCTTGACACATGGAGATTATTACAAGTCCCTATCTCCACCTGGTTCCACCCTTGACACATGGAGATGATTACAATTCCGTGTCACTATGGAAACAAATAAAATCTTCTTGGAAGATAATTTAGAGAGAAATCAAAACAGTCCTAAGCATTGCCTTTTAGGAACTCCAGTGTTTACAGGTTGGAAAGAGGAGAGGAACATGCTGTCTAACAGCCTGATAGTATGCCCCCAGTGAAACAGCAGGTAATATGAGTGTGATGCCAAGGTCTTAGAATAAGTCATCATGTATGACAGGCAGCCTAAAACATGGAGTATCCAGACAAGAGGAGAAAATAATACTTAACTACTTCATGCATAGACATTGATATACATGCCCAAGTTAATAATAAAAGTATGTTAGAAGGCACGTAGATGCATCTGGTGATTGACGTGGCTTGACTGTGTATCGCCACCAAATCTCATGTCGAATTATAATTGCCAGTGTTGGAGGTGGGGCCTGGTGGGAGGTGATTGGATCATGGGGGTGGTCCTTAATAAATGGCTTAGCACCATCCCCTCTGTGCTATTCTTGAGATAGTGTGTGAGCGAGTTATAGTGAGATCTGGCTATTTGAAAGTATGTAGTGTACACCTCCCTCATCTCTCTCTCTTGCTCCTACTCCGGCCGTTTAAGATGAGCTTGTTTTCCCTTCACCTTCTGCCACGATTGTAAGTTTCCTGAGGCCTTCCCAGAAGCCAAGCAAATGACCAGCATCATGCTTCCTGAACAGCCTGTGGAATCGTGAATCAATTAAACCTGTTTTCTTTATGAATTTCCCAGTCTCGGGTATTTCTTTACAGCAATGCAAGAATGGACTAATACAGTGATATAGGATAATTCTGGAATCAGATAGACCAGCAACTGTCTACCTTGACCAAATTGCTCCATGTCTGGAAGCTCTAATTTTATCTCATGTTAAATGGGATGAATCTTCCTCATAAACTTACTGTGAAGATTGATTATAAGATGTGTGTAAATCCCTAAAATGTGTTGTTTCATTTTTTCTCATTAAAATTGAAAAATTATGGGAAAGGGGGTTACCCATGGTGTGTGAGAAATAGTTTAGCATATTTATGTTTAGACTGGGTTGACTGAGAGGCCGATAGTTTTCTAATCCTCACAGCAGAGCTTCATTAAGGCTGTGTCTTTTCAGAAGCTGACATGACAGAAAGGACGTGGCTTGGCCTGGCTGTTTCTCTTTGACCTTTTGATGTCTTTGCTCCTCTTATTCCTCCCACACATACACTATCTATAGAAGTCATTTGCCATTTCAGTGTCACTCCTTCATTTTAATCACCTCTAAAAAACTACAGTGTTTACTCCTAGGGGATGTCTTCTACATCTTTAATATGTACATCTGAGTTTCTCTGGACCCCAGGTCATTTAGACATTGCCTTCTCTGGCTCAATTCTCTGCTGTCAGTGTTTTATATTTCTTATTCTTTTAAAAACTGCTTTTCTCAGTGACTTCTTCATGCATTAGTAGACTTCTGGGGCATAGATGGTGCTTTGAATAGTAATCTAGTCTCCCATCACTTTGATTTACTTCACAACTTCAGGGTTACAAGATATTTTTGCCTCAACTTAGTGTTTTAGAATATTTTGACATTACAAAACACTGAAGAGTAGATTGTACCAAACAATGCTGTTCTTAGTACAGAGACCAACCAGATGACCTAATGTGTCTTTTCAGTCTCTAACTTCTATGATATCTTACAGTGTGGAATCTCTTTATAGCATAATAGGCCTTTATATGAAGTAATGAATATTTCATCTAATTCTTCCTTCTTTTGCTTTTGAGACACAATGTCGCTTTCTGATTAAACTACACACTGAAGTTAGAAAGCAGATGAACATCTTTCAACATCTTTCAAAATCTTTTGTAGTCTTTTGATCACAAATCAGATTTGTTGAGATCTATACATTTTAATCAATATAATTAATAATAAGCTAATTATTTGAGTTTTCCTTGTGTAGGCAATAAAAATACAAGACCGAGAACACATGTTCCTCTTCTTTCAAGTTGTATTTATTTTTATCAAAACCTTTTAACTCATTCAAAATCAATTCTACAGTCAGTAAATCATCCAGTGTCTTTTGTTTTAATATATCAACCCCACTTTCTTCACTACATATGGTACATGAATAATGTGCTCTTTTTTCATTATCAGAGTTTAGTTATACCTAGCACATTGTATCCTAAAAATATTTATAATTATTAACAACAATAGTATAATTAGAAACAGAACAGAACTTGACCCATTTGAGTAAAACTTTCCTGCCAACAGTTGAATCTTGTTAACATTTTCCAAGCAGTTTAAGAAATTCTTACTATTTAGTAAAAAAAATAAAAAATAAAAACACAACATTTACTTTTTTGGTCTGGTGTTCCATACATTAACAAGGAGGAAAAAAAATTCATTGATTGCTGAAAGATATGAAAGATCTTTGAAGAGGGCCCGTATGTGTTTTAAGTACTGAAATACCGCACAAGACAAATGCTGCTCATAAAGTCTGGTTCCCAGAACAACCCGGACAGATGGTGATATGGTTATATACACAGCCATAAATAACAGTTTACTGGACAATTTCCATTGAAGTCATAAAAAGAAAACTGTTTACATGGAGGATTTGAAATGCTATCATGTTTGTTAATAATTTTTAGTAGACTATTTTTTAGAGCAGTGTTAGGGTCACAGCAAAACTGAGTGGAAAGTACACAAATTTGGCACTAATAACTACGTCAACTGAGACTGGGACTGTAAAAACGTGAACGCAAAGTTGCTTTTGTATAATAATTGCACTACATTTAGTAAACTTATTAAATGGCAAAGAAAAGGGTATAAGTAGATGTAACTGACAGCAGCAACAGCTGGAGGCATCCTCATCCATGTGCACACTGAGGAAAGTTAATCCTGTTTAGCAGTTCGAATACATCAAGTAGCTAGCCTACATTTGAGGCACGTGGCTGACTATACCTGGAGTTAGTTACATGAGAGGAAGTCAACGAAAAGAAGCAAAGGAAAGTCTTCAGAGCTATGAGAACCCAATATCAGATTCACTATCTCCAGATTCTTCAAGCCGGGGACGTTTCAATACATGTTTTATAAGTCATTCTGAAGTTCTGACACCCCAACTACCTTGCTAATAATAGCAGACCTCCCAGCAGCCTAAATGAAGTGATCTGTGAAAAGCTTGAGGCCTTTAATTATAACTCTCTTAGGATGCTGAACCTGAGAACAGATCCATTTAATCCAAGACTCCTTTTTCACTTAAACAGAATTAAGTTTGACCAAAGAGAAAACCCAGATAAACTGTCCATGGGTCATCACAACCTTCCCTGGTGAATCAGAGAACCTTGGTGTTTGGTGATTGACACTGCAGCTATTTACATGAACTCCCTTTTGTTGCTTTTTTCCCCATGTAATATTCCCACAATCCCAACTCAAAGCACATCCTTACATTTGATTTTAAAATTACTAAAATAGGACTGATTCGTAGCCCAATTTTTCTCTTCATTTTACCTGGGTAAGGGAAAACATCTCCCTTTTTCTCTCTTAGTTTTTTCGGGCACATGAAAAGACATAAGAGGTAGGAAATCTGAGCACAGAAAGCCCATTTGACATGCTCTAGAGTCATAAATGTTTCAGAAAATGAACTGGAAAATATGAGATGTTACACTTTGTTTTCTTTCTTAAATAGGATCATGCAGAAATCCTAAGATTAATTTCAAATACTTCTACTTTTTAAAAGCACAGTTGCTATAAATAATCTTGTGATAAGTTCTAAAAACTAAATAAAATTAGTCTGCCTCCAAGGCCTGAAAGTGCTTTGCATTTTTCCTCATTTGCCACATTTTCAGGTGACCCCATTGTTATC
The DNA here is from genome assembly GCA_963573385.1 of Cacajao melanocephalus. Lineage (NCBI taxonomy): Eukaryota > Metazoa > Chordata > Mammalia > Primates > Pitheciidae > Cacajao > Cacajao melanocephalus. The sequence goes on along the minus strand of CAUYLG010056261.1, from coordinate 9,545 downwards.
ACTACTCATAAATCACTGCATCTCTATCAAAACTATCATGCATATCCATAATAAATCTAGTCTAATATAAAATAATTTCTAAAACACAAAAAGGTATTTCTGTGATACAGATTTTTATGTTTCTTCTCTGCATGAAAATCTTCAGTGACTTTCCTTCATGTCTATCATGTTCAAGTTAAATCTCAACATGTTTAAGTTAAATCTTAGCTATAATCAGAACCTAACTTACTACCCCGGCCTTATGGTTCATGTGTCCTAGAGAACTGGACAACTGTTTCTCATCCAAACTTGCCCAGGATGTTTCCAAAACTATTATTTGGCTCAAACTCTTCCTTCTGATGTACAATGCCTTTCCGTGAACACGTTGCATTGCCATCATATGGATGTCCTTAATAATGCATCATTGCCTTTCAAAATTTACCAATATCTTAAGACCCAATTTAAGTTTTACCTCTTTTGGAAATCCTCCCTCCCTGAGCTAGTCTCACCAGAATTAATATCTCCATCCGTGGGTTCACCATAGCAGCTTATCCATATATCTCTGACATCACTGACTACTCTGCATAACTTTGTAATTATTTGCATATGTATTAGTCAGTGATCTCTGTGCCCCCACCAACCTTCTAGAGTATGTTCCTCACAATAGGCTCTGAATGGTTTTGTCTTGAATTTACTTGACAATAATTCAGAACTAAAGCTCTGAGGCTATGTTAACACTCTAGAAGATTTTGGTTCAATGTTAAAATAGCATTTCTTCATAAATATATTCAAAATACCTCAGTGTCTGTTTCAGTATGTAAATAGACATCTTTGATAGCTAATGGTCTAAGAAAGATGATATTTATTCAACTCAAATGATTACAGAAACATTAAAAAAATCTGTAGTGACAAAGTGAAGCTAATATTAAGGTCAAATTGGAAGACAAAGGCATACAGTAAAACAACAAAAAAAATCCAGAGTATTTATAGGGTTTAATAAAAAACATTCCCTTTAAGTTCAAAAATATATTACAAACTTTACACCCAATTTGTGAATAAAGGGAAAACAAACTATTTTAGCAGGGACTCATCAGTTGCTGCCAGCCTCTGAGGCTGGCTTTTACCACTTACTTTGCCCTGCTTTCCTGAAGAAACACTGCCAATCTGAACAGCCTTAATGTTTTCAGAACCTATCAGAAGGTAGGAAGTCTTGCAAGGATTTCAAATGTTCCTAATATAATTAATATCTGAGTTACACACTGAGACTGCCTCTATTGAAATCTTTATATATTGGATTGCTTTAGCAATTATACAGTAGCTTCCATTCAGAAACTAAATACTCTCTTTGAATTCACTTAAGCCAAAAGCAATACCATGGCCAAAAAGTCTCCACCGTCAAAAGCATTCTGTCTTACTCTTAAGCCTGGAAAAATCTTACCTCTCAATAAAGCTTGCCCTTTCCCTAACTCCTCCTCCTTTAGCCTTGTTGGAAGCACAACGCCCACTGTTTATATTTCCCAGTCTTGAAGCCTACGAGCCATCTCAGAAATATGAAGGAGATAAGAGTACCTATAAAAGGTCTTAAGATACTCTTAAATTTAGGGCAAACAATGGACTATTTACTTGCCTTATCTGAGGATGGGTGTTTCCTTCAGTTCATTAGAAAAGGCTAGAGAAGAGGAAATTTACACAGGGGACTTTAAGCCTCACAAATCTTCTAGGAAATAGCCAGATTTTCAGGGTACCAGCCCCTCTGACCTCAGCCAGTCCATCTAGATTCTAAATAAAATTCATTGTTTCACGTAAAATTCTCCTTCTTTTTGAAGTTACAATTTTATATATATATCACTAAAATAAGATTCACATAGGTAGATTTAAGAACATTGCATCATTTAGGTGTGAACTTGATTAGCCTTAAAGAAAACAAAAACTAAGGTTTGGAAAAAAAGACTACCCAAATAAGAAAAAGCAGAGACTATTCACTGGGAGCTTGCCATAGCAGGAGAGTCAGCACCATTGCTTGCATTTGGCAGAAATTCAAGGGCAGGCAGGAGAGTGGAAAAATTTTACAGTACAAAAAACAAAACAAAACAAAACAAAAACAAGTCTTCAGGCATGTTCTGATGGTCAGTTTTTGGAAATGAAACAGGAGACTTCCCTTATCCACCTCACAGGACTTGTGACAGGGACACACTACATGTGACAGGGACGTGGCTCACTCCTTCCGACCCCTAGGGGAGCATGCAGATGGGCAGGTGCAGCGGCCGTGGGGAGCATATTTTGGGCTCCAGCCCTATTGCAGTGTCTGGGGTGGGTGTCTGAGACTCCTAAAGCTCAAGTGGGCTTGTGTTACAGTGTGCTCTTTCAGCTTTGCCATCTGCAGATGGCTTGTGTTAATCAGCTCAATAGACCCTCTGCCTGACTGCAAGGGCAGAGGGCCAGTGTGACAGCTTTCTGTATCCTAAGCTCTTGTCCAGTGTACCAGAAAAATCGGGTCACACTTGGGCTCAAAGGATGAGTGCAAAGTTTTATTGACTGGTGGAGGTGGCTCTCAGATAGATGGATGGGAAGCCAGAATGAGGGATGGAGTGGGAAGGCGGTCTTTCCCTGGAGTTGGGCCACCCAGGAGCCAGACTCTTCTCTGACAGCCCCCAGCTGACTCCCCTGAGCGTCCAGACATCCCTTCTCTTATCTCTTTCTCTGCTTCGTTGTTCTGCCTTTCCTGGTCTGCAGGTCTGCTGGGGTCTGCTGGGGTCTGTTGGTCTATTCCTTTGCTCCTCTCAATGTTCAGTTGCTTGTGTCTATGCCTGCTAAGGTCTTGGGTTTGTATGGGCACAGGATAGGGCATGTAGCCGGCAAGAGTGGCCTTGGAAAATGCAACATTTGTTGCAAACAGGAGTGCCTGTTCTTACTTAGGTCCATGGGGACAGGCTGGAGGGTAGAGCCCTCACCAGGGACCCCACCCTTCTCTACCCAGAACTTCCCTCTCCTTGTCCCATATCAGAATGAGGAACCTGGAGGTGACCTAACTAGAAACAAGCGTCCTATATGATTAGCTTAAGGAGCACATTTGGCTTTCTCTGATTGAGCTTGAGTTGAAAGCAGGGGTAAAAATTAGAGGAGCTGGCCATTATCGAGCAAGTGCTAACTATTTTGGGCTGATCGCTGCAGAGGTTGTGGTCTGGCTTCCTAGGCTGGTTGCTGTCAAGGTGGTGGGTCAGTGTTCTATTTTATGTATGGTCTGGCCACTGTCTGTTTGCATATTTGGGTTCTCACAGGGTTTCTATTGTTCATTTTTTACTTATTTGAAAATAAAATAATATTCAGGAAATTATTAAAAAGTTAAGTAGAAACTAGAAACTTATCTCTGGATAGTAATTCCAAAACTATTTATATCATAAAGGGAAGCACTGGTTTTTTTACCCCTGAAGAACTCATTATCTTGGAACAAGTTTCATCAAAATAGCATCAACATTTTCCATTGAGGGAAATTCTTGGATTATGAGCTGGAAATAAAAACTGCTCAAACAATGTCTGTTTTTGTTGATTCAGTTTCAAAATATAATTATAAAAGGATAAGTGGTTTGATAGGTCAATATTTCAACCAAATAGTTATTGAAAAACAAATAAACAAACATATAAGAACTTATGAGTAAGAGACAAGCAAAGACTTAAAGGTTGTTGTGAAGATAGTGGACAGCAGCACACATATAACAAAGGCCTTGTAAGGAGGTTGCAGACAAAAAGGAGCACTTTTACATTGTTGGTGGGAGTGTAAATTAGTTCAATCATGGTGGAAGACAGTGTGGCAATTCCTCAAAGGTCTAGAGGCAGAAATACTATTTGACCCAGCAATCCCATTACTGGATATATACCCAAAGAAATATAAATCATTTTATTATAAAGATAAATCCAAGTCTATGTTCATTGCAGCACTATAGCAAAGACATAAAATCAACCCAAATACCAATCAATGATAGACCAGGTAAAGAAAATGTGGTACATACACACCATGGAATACTATGCAGCCATAAAAAGGAATGAGATACAGCAAACTAATTCAGGGACAGAAAACCAAATCCCACGTGTTCTTACTTGCAAGGGGGAGCTGAACAATGAAAACACATGGACACTCTGGGACAGGAACAACACACAGTGGGGCCTGTGGGGAGGAAGGGAGGGCATCAGGATAAATAGCTAATGCATGTGGGGCTTAATACCTAGGTGATGGGTTGATAGGTACAGCAAACCACCATGGCACACATTTACATATGTAACAAACCTGAATGCCATGCACATGTATTCTGGAACTTAAATGAAATGAATTTTGTTTAAAAAAAAAAAAAGGACAAGATATGTCCTTTGTAGGGACATGGATGGAGCTGGAAGCTGTTATCCTCACCAAACTAATGCAAGAACAGAAAACCAAATACCACACGTTCTCATTTATAAATGGGAGCTGAACAATGAGAACACATGGTCACATGGGGAGGAACAACACACACTGGGGCCTGTCAGGGGGATAGATGGGGGCAAGAGATCATCCCAAAGAATAGCTAATGAATGCTGGGCTTAAGATGAGTTGATCTGTGCAGCCAACAACCATGGCACACGTTTATCTATGTAACAAACCTGCGCATCCTGCACATGTACCCCGGAACTTAAAAGTTGAAGAAAAAAAAGTCACTAAAAACTGCCTTGTAAGCTAAACCAGCAAGACTTGGAGATTCATAAAATATGGAGATGAGTGAAAAGAGGACTCTGGGATGACTCCCTTGTCTCCGATTTTGATGATGATGCAGTTGGTGATTGTTGGCTGAAATTGTGGATTGAAGAGTGGGCACATTCAGAGGTCATATTCAGGAAGGGAAAAAAAGCCCAAGGGGAGAGACTGAACTAGAGATACAGAACTAGACTCCCTTCGAAGTCATTCATTCAACCATATTTTTGAGTGGAGAATCCAAATAATAAACCACCAACTAATTGCAGCTGTAATAAGTGCTATGGTGGAGCTAAGAAATCATCTCACAGGGGGAACTCAATTATTTTTTAGAGGATCAGAAAATGCAGGGGTAATAGATAAACAACTTAACAACATGTGAATTACTGGGAGTTAGCTTCTTACTGAAGATCAGATCGTTCCTGGCAGAGGGGATAGCAGGCAAAGGCACTAAGACAGGAAGAAGTAAATTGAAGGAACCGGAAGCAGATGTGGCAGAAGTAGAAGAAATGGAGAACGAAATGGCTCTAGATTGACTGATGAGACAGACAGACATCATATCATACAGGACCTTAAGGTCCATGACAAGAATCTAAGATTTTACCTTGGTATGAAAGAGAAGCCTTAAAGTATGTTAAGCAGAGGAATTTAATGAACAGACTTTCATTTTTAAAAGATAATTTTGTTCACAATGAGGTATATAAATTAAAGGAGTACAAGAACAGATGTAAAGGACCAGTATGGAGGATATTGAAGTAGCCTATGTAAGAGGGAACAACCATGGATATAAAGAGAAACAGGCCAATTTGAGGCATAATTAGAAGAAAGATTAGAAGTCTTGGTGATTGGTAGAATACTGTTCCCAATAAAGGAAAGATATCAAAGATAATTTCCAACTTTCTGGCTTGAGCCATACCCTAGGCTCAGGAATACTGGGGGAAAGCCAGGAGTGGAAAGAAAATTATGAGCTTGGGTTTCAAGATGTGAAGCATAGGATGCCCATGAGATTAACAAGACTGATGATAAGGAGACAGCTGTCGGTTCCATGGATCTGGAGCTCAGAGAAAAGTTGGAGTAAACATAAAAAGCACAGTTATAGATAGTGATTGAAGCCACGGTGATTTGGTGATAGTTGAAATTAACTAGGGAAAAAAGATTGCAGAAAAGACCTGAGATAAAACTTTGAGAAATCCCAACTTACTTAAGGCCACATGCAAAAGAATGAACTGGCCAAAGGGTGAAGGAGGAGGAAGAGAACCAGAAGAGTGTAAGGTTATGAAAGGCAAGGATAGAGCGTTTCCGTAATAAGGGTGTGGTGAACTGCCTCAGTACCCCAGATGGATCAAGTAAGAGAACATGGAGTTAGTCACATGCATGTCACTGGTGACCTCTAAAGGAGGGCTTTTGGTGCTACAGTGATGATAAAAGCCAGACTAGAGTAGGTTTGAAATTGAGTAGGATTTGAGAAATACAATGGTGAACACTCAGATGTGGTCCCAGACCATGGAAGCTCTTATTGAAAATATTTTCCTCAAAGGAAATTTAAAAATCATTACCATATTGAATGACCTATATGGTTTAGTGACCATTTAACCTCATCTTCACAACAGCCTGCTAGATAAAATTAACTAATATCATCTTTTGTTCATAGTAGTTTTATTCATAATCGCCCCAAAGTAAAACATTTATTAAATGTCTACTATGAGTATTAAAAAGAGAAACATTTATTAAATGTCTGCTATGAGCAAGATTCCAGATTTGTTAAAATTTAATGTATAAAATATATTTAACCTCATCTTCACAACAACACCCTGATAGGTAAAATTAACTACTATTATCTTTGGTTCATAGCAGTTTTGTTCATAATCACCCCAAAGTAAAAACAACTTTTCAGTTGTTGAAATGTCCTTCAACTGATGAATGGATAAGCATACCACTGAATCCATGCTGTGAAACACTACTCAGCAATAAAAATGAACTTAAGGCACAAAACAACCTGGATGAACGTCAAAGGCATTGTGCCGAAGGGAGAAGTGGAGAAGTCATACTCAAAAGGCTACATTCTATGTGATTCCAATTACAGGACACTCTGGAAAAGGCAAAACTATAGAGGCAGAGAACTAGGCAGTGGTTGCTGCAGATTACAGATGGGTCGGGGTAGACTACAATGGGCATGTGGGAATTTGGGGGGTACTGAAATTTCTCTATCTTGACTGTCAGGGGGATACAGGTCAGTGCACATTTGTCAAAACTCCTAGAACTGCACACTAAAAAGAATAAATTGCAGGCTCCCAATAAACAAATGTAGGCAGTTATTATGCCCTTTGCATGCATGAAGACACTGAGCAAGGAAGCTTATCATAGGCAAAGAGGACGTCCTGTACAACCTGAGCCATATAGGTTCCCTCCACTCCCCTGAGGTAGGATGTGTGGCTGGGACTTCACATCTACAGTGGTTGCAGTCAAAACTCAGAGGTAGGAGCTCCCACTGCCCACTAAGGAAAGATGGCAAGTCTTGAAGAGATGAGAAACTTGAGCAGGGTTTTGAGGGTCAGATCTCACCAAGCTGAGGGGCAGGAGTAGGAACACAGATGGCTCTGGGGCATGTTTAGACCCACCCCCTAGTGAAGACTAGAGGGGGAGAAGGCCCTCTAATGTTGCCCACCCCAGCTGACCCCCGATAGGGACTTGGGTGCCACTGATTTATTTGGGAGGTGATCCCAGGAAGCACTAGTAGGGAAAGGGGAAGTGAAATGAGAAAGGAGAAGATGCCAGCAGAGGCTGCATTAAACAGCAGGTGACAGCTATGGACAACAGAGGCTCAGTCCCATGACAAAGCTGGGTGTTTGCCCACCGACTCTCATTGCCACTGGCTAAGGCTGCTCCCATGGTCCTGTGCCCAGCTTGCTCTGCACCCTGCAGAGGCAAAGGGAAACTCCTCAGGCAGAGCTGAGGCTACGACTCCTTCAGCCTCCCAGGAAGCAGGAGGCTGAGGAGCATGAACAGGCCACGCTGATATCCGCTGCCATTGGCGTCAACATTGGCCACCTGCACTTGTAGAAGTCTTGGTAACAGGAAATAGAAATTGCTTGACATATTGTTTTGTTTTCTGGGTTTATCTCATCAATGTGAAAGAGGGGCGGAAGATGTCATTTCTTGTCTCCCACATCATCCTTATGACCGCAATTGCTCTTGAGGCTGAGACATCTCTGACACCGTGCTCAGGCCATCTGATGAAACCCACACGTGAAGGAACGTCTAAGTAGAATCCAGACCTCAGCGACTTCCATCTGACTCCTCACCCCATTTCTTCATTGCACAGTAAAATCCAACCTGACGCTTCCCTCTGGAGCAGACATTGACGTTTTGCTCCTTTCCATTATAGTTGCAGCAATCACGCTTTTTTCTTTCTCAGAGATTAAAGGAAGAGGTTTGTTATGGTCTGTAACAAGCCTGCATGTGTAACCCCTGAATCTAAAATAAAATTAGAAATTTTTTTTTTAATTTAGAGTCAGGGGTTACACATGCACATTTGTTACATGGGTATATTTTTATTTATGTGAATTTTCTTTTTAAATTCCTTATTTACCTATTTATAAAAAATTCTTTAGTAATAGTTTTTATCCAACAACAAAATAGCAATAATAGAGTAACTTAATTGCAACTTAAATGGCTTTAAAGAAACACCAAATTTTCTTTGCCGTTGGTTTCAGCATTAGTTATTCATAGAGTTCAAACAAGAAAGAGGAATACTCAAGAAAAAAAAATTGAAAGGGATCAGAGTTCCACTTCTGAGATGACATCATTACGAGGTCTGTTTCCCACTCTCCAGCAACAAAACAAGCAAACCCAGTAAACAAGTTTTTTTTTTTTTTTTTTCCAAACCTAGCCTGTGGAAATTGTCCAAATGGCATTCAGCAAATGAAGAAACGTCTATTTAAGAAGATCTACTAAAACTCAGAACAATGAGAGTCTGTAACATTTGAGCCACTTTCTACACTCTTCCTCTTTACCCCAAGCTCAGCCTAACAGAAACTTCAATCCAAGTTGTCAAAAAGATGAGCTCCTTCTCTTTTCAATTTCTGATCAAGAGTTGCCACATTTTATTGGGAGGGGGAGGCCACCAACATTTTTCCTTCTCTCCAACTCCATGAAGAGGATATATTCCAGATGCATGTCGCCAAAGGGTTGGTGGCCATCTGCCGCCCCCGAGCTCCCACTAAGGATGGAGTATCTACTCTGTGCATGGCTGGCAAGAATATTGAGGTTCCAATTTTCCTGACATGAATTCAATCTCTGGGAAGCATTCCACACCAGGAGAGTCAAAACAAAAAGTCCAGAGGACCAGAGGCTAACTCCTCCAGCCAGTGCCTGGAGTAGGGTTGAGACAGCTTAACCAAATGAAAGGAGAATCCATAGGAAAAGAGTCTTCTGAATGCCCCCCTAGAGGAATTGATTTTATTTTAAACAGAATATGGTGAAGTTCAAGTCTAAGGGTATTTGTGAAAACAAATAGCTCTTTTTAAGTGAGCAAAAAGTTTAACCATAGGCCACCTAGTTTGCCAGACAGAGTAAGAGAAAAAGATAGTAAGTACCCTCCTGGGGTTGTGATAAAACTCGAAAACTGTCCTTACAAATGACTACTGCTGCTGGGCGCAGTGACTCACGCCTGTAATCCCAGCACTTTGGGAGGCCAAGGCAGGTGGATCACCTGAGGTCAGGAGTTCAAGACCAGCCTGGCCAACATGGTGAAACTCCAGCTCTACTAAGAATACCAAAATTAGCTGGGCATGATGATAGACACCTGTAATTCCAGCTACTCAGGGGGCTGAGGCAGGGGAATCTC
>CAUYLG010056260.1:0-16843 GCA_963573385.1 Cacajao melanocephalus | reverse complement strand
GTTGTAAAGATTTGTAGCAATAATTGGTAGAATCTTTTAATTAGGTGGAACTACAGCATGCATGTTGCTCTAAAGAAAGAGATAAACCAACAGATCAAAATCTTTTATTCCTTTGTTTGATGAAAGTAATAAATCTACATGGTGTGCTTGCAGATGAAAGACTACTGTATAATAGTGAAAAATAAATAAATTCTAACTATATATCAGAACATAATTAATCCCAGGTACCACCTAATGTTTAGCAAAAAAAGCAAGACTGAGAAGCACACAGTCATTAATTTATTTTAGAAATACTTCTTAATTTTAAGAAATATTTAAGCATTTACTTTGTACAAACATTGGGATATATCTGTAGGCAAAATTGACAAAGATCTCTCTCTGCTCATGGAATTTACCTTCTAATAGTTGGACATAGAAAATTTACAGTAGACAGAATAAATAGACAAATCATATGGTATGATAGAAGGTTAAAAAAAGTCAATGAAAATAGAAGAAAATAGAGCAAAGTAAGGAAGATAGAGGTGTCATTTAAAATAGGATGGCAGCGTAAGCACCTCTGAGCAATATTTAAGTAAGACTGAAGAAAACCTTTTGGTTATCTTGATGAAGACACTTGAAATTGCCAGTACAAAGGCCTTAAAGATTAGAAGGCCAATACGACTGGAGAGGAGAGAGAGAGACGAGATGAAAGACAGAAGAGATTGGCAGAGGGAAAGTCACGTTTGGGGTAGGGAGGGTCTTTTGAGCCTTAGTGTATGGGCTTTGTAATTGACTTTGACAAGAAGCAACTAAAGAGTGCAGAGTAGAGAATCTTTATGGTCTGACATATGTTCTAAAAGAACCAGCCTGGAGTTGAAAACAGACTGCAAGAAACAAGGGCAGAAACAAGTGAGACCAGTGAGGAGGTTACTTTGGTGAGTAGGGTGAAAGATGACAGTGGCTGCCATCAGGATGGCAACAGCAGGTATGATGAGAAGAAAGAATCTGGGTTTATATATTTTTTCTATAAGCATTAAATTGTTTTTATTTTGACATAAAGTCATATAAAACTTTAAAGAATAATACAAATTCTCAGGTACATTAGCAGACTCGCGCGCGCGCGCTCTCTCTCCCATGTGCACGCGCTCTTGCGCGCTCTCGCATGTGCACGCGCTCTTGCGCGCTCTCTCTTGCATGTGCACGCGCTCTTGCGCGCTCTCTCTCTCTCTCCATACACATGCGCACGCACACACAAGTTCTTTCACATAATCCCAGAACAATTATCCAAATCAGGAAATTACCATTGATATAATAATATTATTTGACCTACAGACCTTATTCAGATCTCACTATGTGTCTAAATTATATCCATTAAAGCAAAAGAAAATCTTGGATAATATTTGTGTTGCTGTTTCTTTAGTTTCCTTTAATCTGGAATAGTTCCAGTCTCTTTGTCCCTAGTAACACTGACATTTTTTAAGTATGCTGGCCAGTTCTCTGTTTATTTGTCTTTAGAATGTCCCTCAATTTGAGTTTGTCTGATGTTTTCTCATGATTAGGTTTAGGTTTTGCATTTTTGGCAGGAATACATTATTGGTACAGAAGTGATGCTATGTCTTTCACAGTGCATCATGCAATGGAAGGCACATGTCATTGATTTATCCCGTTTCTATTAAGGTTACTTGGTTAAGGTGGTGTCTGCCAGGTTTCTCCAATGTAAAGTCACTAATTTTTCTTTTTAATTAAAAAATAACTTGTGGGGAGATACTTCGAAACTATACAATAAATATCCTGCCACTCATCAAACTTCCACCACTGGTTTTAGCATGTGTTGATGATTCTTCCATGAACTGATGATTGTTACAATGCTGAATGATACTTTTCTAATTCCATCATTTCTTCTAAATTTACTAGTTGGCTTTCTACTGAAACAGAACATTTTCCCTTCTCCTTCTATTAATTAATTAATTAATTAACAACGTGTATTCTTTCCTTCAATGAATCTTAACCTATTAATAACATTATTTGTTTAGATGCTCAAATTATCTCAGACTTGGTCACTGGGAGCCCTTTAAATTGGTTACTGTGTCCTTCTGACATGCCCCTGTCCTAAACTGAGTACTTTCTAATTTGTGGCACATTAAGACAGTCCAGGTTTATTTTATACTTTGCCAGCTTTGGCCCAAGAATGAACAATGTCTCCAAGAATTACTGGTTCCTTTCAATGAAACATTGGTAGGTGGTTGCCAGATATGCTCATTGTTTTTGATATCTGTGTATGTTTTGAAGGTGTGAGTTAAAAAAAAAAAAAGAGTCAAGGATGATTCCCAGATTTCTAACCTAAGCTAATGGAGGAGGGGGTTACCACAAAATGAGACAGAGAAGGCCAAGGTAGATAGAGTACATTTGGAGAAAGGACCTGGAGTTCTTTCTGGCCATGTTGAGATATTTATTAGACATTCTAATGGAAATGGCAAGTAGGCAGTTGGATATCTGGGTCTGTAGTTCTACAGAGAATCCTGATCTGGGGATAAAATTTGAAAATCATCAGTGTGTAGGTGGTATTTAAATCCATGAGAAGGAATGAGATTGTCAAGGGAATGAGGCTAGATAGCAAAGAGAAGATAACCAAAGTCTGAGACCTGGGGCATGCCAACATAAGAGGTGAGCGAGAAGAAGGACAAGCAGCAAAGAAGACTGAGGAGCAACCACTGAGGAAGAAGGAAAAGCCAGAGAGCTTGATGTTTCAGCTGTCAAGGGAGAAAAGGGCACAAAGGAGGAGACAATTATCAGTCATGTCAAATGCTGCTGCTAAGTCAGGTCAGCTGAGGACTGAGAATTGACCATGAAAAGGGGGCAGTTAGCCTCATTTGAGTGGGCTTAAGTGAGACTAGGAAATATGGAATTAAACAGAACAAGTATAGAATAATTCTTTTAAGGGGCTTGTTACATAGAGGAGCAAAAGAATGGAGTAGTAACTATAGTGAGTTGGAGGTCACAAGAAGGTTTTTGAGTTCATTTTTTGTAATATGGAAGAACTAACAGCAGAGTTATGTGCTACTTATGGAAGTGATGGAGAAGCTAGTGGAAAAAGTGATGAATGGCAGAAGCTTGAATAAGTGGAGTCTGTTTTCTTGCTATTTCCAGCTTCTCTTTCTAGAGGCTACCCATATTTCTTGCCCGCTGACTCCCTTCTTCCATTTTCAAAACTAGCAATAGCAGGGGGTGTCTTTTTCACATCTCTCTGACATCTCCTTACATCCTCTTCCTTTCTTTCATTGCATCCAAGAAATATTCTCCAATTTTAAGGACTCATGTGTTTTGATTGAACCTACCCAAATAATCTAGGGTAAACTCTCAAAGTCAAAGTCCTTAATCTTAATCACATCTGAAAAATCTTTTTTTTTTCCATGTAAAGTAACATATGAACAAATTGTGAGGATTAGGATTTTTACATGCACATTTTTGGAGGGTCATTATTCTGCAACCACAGCATCCCAGAGGTACCAGAATCCTTGAGATGGTTGGCTTCTTAGGTGGTTTTGTTTGTTACTTTAACTTGCCTAGCTTACTCTTTAGTTATTTAGACTAGAGTAAACTTCTTGTGAGTTGTCATGAATTCTAGATGACTGGAGCATATTCTATGTGCACCTGTATATGGGTCTGTCATTTAAGTGTTATTGATTAGCTCTGTATTCATTCAACGATCAATGCAAGAGAAGATGGATACAACTTTCAGACTCATCTCCCATTCTTCTTCAAATAAGATTTTCCAGACTTCCTTGCACCTGGCTTCTAGCTAAATTCCATCTGCGGAGTCCTACTGAGAGATTAGACTGCAGGAAGAAGGAAGCAGTTAAGGTATTTCTGCCTTTCTGTTTTGGCTTCATGGGGTGGTTTCCTGCCATGATTGCATTTCTGTTTGGTCCCAGGTCCCCTGAGAAGCCCCTCCATGATTCTAGCTTCAGCTGGCTTCTTGGTTCTAGGATCACTGTGTCCTCCCTGTGGGTACTTGTGACTTCCTGCTGTTGCTAATCTCTGGGTTGCCTCCATTTCCTAATTGGTTTCTTAGCTCTTCCATCACTGTGCAACCAGTTCACTATATTGCACTTTCACTGTTTGAAATAGCTATAGTAGTTTCTGTTTTCCTGACTTAGCTTTCACTGACAGCATGGAGAATAAAGCTATGCTAACTTCAATTTTGCATTCACAAAAATTTTCTTCCTCATCAATCTGAAAGGGACTCTTGTACTCTTTAAAAAAAAATACAAAAAGTTTGACAGAAAACCCATTCAGTTTCTTGAGAAGCATAGAAAAAATTAGCACCCTTGTGGCATTTCTGACATGAGATATGTGGCTCATTATTTACTTACAGAGACTGATGTCATAGGGTGAGCTCTATGGGTACATAAGAAAAGAATTTTAGGAAGCCACTCTGTGAACTGCTGGGGATTAGATTTCTGAATGATGAGCCCAGTGGTGTTGGTGGAGCAGAGGACAGCACCAACCCCACTGCCAGTGCCAATCAAGAATACTCAATCATGGCTTTGGGGCACAAAGGGCAGGATAAAGAGAATTCCACATGTCTAAGAAGTGGTTTTCTCTGTCTCAAAGAGAAAAAACTGGGACAAGGATGCAATCTGGGGTGGTGGGTGGCTGGCTGTCACTCATTTCTTCTCAAACACACACACACACACACACACACACACACACACACACACACAGTGGAAAAGGGATGAAGGGAAGCCTGTTTTCCTCTGAATAGTAAGGCTATTAGCAAGAAGGAAAAGGTTTTAAAATAATTTGCATACATGATTATCAGAACGGAAAAGGATGACTCTAACAGTGCAGTTCTTGACACAACTTTGTGGCTTTCTGTGGTTGAGATAATGTACATAAAGCAGAGACCCCGTCATCTGACTAATTAACTCGGCAGCAGGGAGGGAATGGATGAAAGGATAATTAAGAGGTCAAAGACCCAATGCTGTGTTATGATTATTTGAATAATATTATGATAATTTGAATAACGTACAAGAGTTTGTGAAAACTGGTTGCTGGCTAGAACTCCAACTGACAAAACATTTGAATCACGCTCATTTTCTACCTCCTGGGTAGCTTTCCTTCCTTCCTGAAAGTACTGAGCATATGTTTGAATATTGGGGGATTGAGAGAAGATGGGTAGAAAATGACTGTGAAAAAAAATACTGTTTTTAATGCCCATGGCAGAATTATACTTTGTTAAATGTCCACAGCAGAATTCCACCCCTTTCTGTTCACATTGAAGCGACCTTAACTGGCAAGCATGATTGCAGGCTGAGACAATAGATACTGCAGCATTTGAGTTTGCAGGGACTGTTCAGTGAAATGAAAAACCCAGTGCCCAACTCCTGTTTTGTTGTTGTTGTTTTTATTTTTGTGAATTACTTAATTATATTAGGTCTACAGTTGATGGATTTCCATCTTTAATTGCAAGAATCATTCTTATTTTGAAAATGTTGGGGTTTTAAACCAAGACATTTACTTAGAATTTCTTAAACACATTGAATGGGTTCTACATACAAATTAGTTTGGAAAATATTATATAGATTATTAACTACTGGACCAGAGCTCATAGTGTTCCCATGCTTGACAATTGTGGGGTACCATATCATATAACATTTCAGTGGCTTAAAAAAAACTGGAAAAATAGACGTCAGTATTCAAATAGCAATCTAGAATGTGACTTGAGGACGTTAAGGGCAACTAATAAAAAAGCCAGTCTGTTTTCCACTGCACAAGTTCATTTCCAGCAGGAGTTCTGTGTGAGTTTTATTACTTTTGTGAACAAAGTAGCTCCCTTCTACCTTACAATTAATCCAGTGACTCTCAACCAAGGGTGGTTTACTCCCCAGAAGACATTTGGCAATATCTGGAGACATTTTTGATTGTCACAACTTGGAGAAGCTACTGGAATCAAGGCAGAGGCCAGGGCTAAGCATCCTATAATACACAGAACAATTCCCACGGCAAAGAATCACCTGGCCCAAAATGCCAATAGTATTGAAGTTGAGAATTCTGAATTAATCCAAGTGTGGCCTTCAGTGAATCCAAGAATGGAAATAAGGTTGCCTTGTCCAAGATCCTCCTTAAATTTACTGTAATCCTTTGTTCTCCACTTACAAGATTTAGCTTCTAAAAACAGGGGAAATAGGGCACCTCCCTGCATATGACTAAATACCTAACCTATGCTAGCAGCTTGGGTACATCTGCTATATGGTTATGATTTGATTATGAATGATTAACATCAATTACACATAAGGAAAAGTAATTTTCAGTCTTAAGAAGTCATAGGTCAAATATGAACCCAGGAGGTAGAAAGAGAATATTTTTTCCTAAAGGACAGGTCAGATAAGCAGTGGTCCTCCAGGTGCTATCAGGCTCCTGACAGACTTCTGCAGCTTCATATAGTAGAGCTGTGAGCACCAAGCTCACTGAGTGTGGCTTCAGAACAAAGCTGGGTTCTGTATCCTCTAAAGATACAATCTGGATGTCTACTTGTATGGGGCTTGCAATTCTATGTATTCTAACCAGTTAATTTAAAGAATTTTCATTTAGCTTGAAGATTAAACTGAGAGTGTGCCACATATTTATTATGACTGGTAGATGAATTAAAGGCATAGCTTTATTTCTGAAGCAGGACCAGAAACAGGGACTGTAAACTCTAGGGGACCGCATTGACAGTAAAGAACATGCCCTTTGGTATTTAAGAATGCTTATCATAAAACTTTGATTAAGAATTTGATTTGTGACCAGCCACATGGCTCACTTCTGTCATCCCAGCACTTTCGGAGGCCGAGGCGGGCAGATCACTTAAAGACAGGAGTTTGCGAACAGCCTGACCAACATGGTGAAACCCCATTTCTACTAAAAATACAAACATTAACTGGGTGTGGTGGTGCATGCCTGTAATGTCAACTACTTGGGATGCTGAGGCAGGAGAATTGCCTGAACCCAGGAGGCTGAGGTTGCAGTGAGCCAAGATTCTGCCACTGCACTCTAGCCTGGGTAACAGAGTGAAACTCCAAGTCAGGAAAAAACAAAAAAACAATA
This sequence comes from Cacajao melanocephalus, assembly GCA_963573385.1. Classification (NCBI taxonomy): domain Eukaryota; kingdom Metazoa; phylum Chordata; class Mammalia; order Primates; family Pitheciidae; genus Cacajao; species Cacajao melanocephalus. Next base: position 9,775 of record CAUYLG010056260.1, on the reverse strand, counting down.
AACCTTTGATTTGTATTTTGGAACTAGTAAGCTTTTGACTAGATCAGATTTTCAGTTTTCCAACTTAAGCATTCTCTCGTTTATTTCACTCCCTAAAACAAACATTATTAACATTTGGGTTGCCAAGCAGCCCATAAGAAGCAACTATATCCACCACACAGTTTCTGTAAACAATAGCAAACACAGAAAGTAGAATATATATCACTGTTATACAGTCAGATTGCTTGATGTAGAACAAGAGATTATATACATGTTAATAACTTGAATGTAACTCTTGAACTACCGACGTGTACTTATGTATTACTACGTCATATTCAAATTACAAAGATTTGTACAGTAGTTATATAGTTATCACTTTGAAAAATAACGGGAGTCACTTAGATGCAGAAATTTTCACCACTACTTGTAGTGAGAATGGGGAATAATATAGTTTCTTCTGTTTTCTTTAGCTTATGAAGCTTTGTATTGTAAACATGTTAGTTTTATGGCCTTAACAGAAATGAAAATTTAATAAAGCCTTCCCATGATACAAAAACAGATATATGTGTGTGTGTATGTGTGTGTGTGTGTGTATAAATGTGTATATATATGGTTTTGCTGTTGATGAAAGAGATTGGGAATAAGTGATAATTGTAAATCCACTGACATCTATCAATCCAGTAGGAGCCAAAGTATGTGGTATTGTACTTTACATTTTCATTAAATAAGAAACTATTTACATAATAAGCATAAACACATACACATAATATGGTGTTAAGATACTAAGAAACGATTATGATGCTTAGTTTGGGAATTTTGGATAGATAAATCTGGTAGTATTTTGATAGATTAAAAACATAGTATTTCAAAAACAGAATTATGTTGGGATTTATATATAAATATGTTTATATGTAAATTTATTTCTTTGTAAATAGTACATTGAAGAACCTTTGTAACTTGGGAACTGTCATTATACCCTATATACATCAAACACAATGTTTTTAACCATAGCTTTTAATGGTTTAAATCTAAGCCATAGAATTGATGGCTTAAAACTGAAAATGGTAAGAAAATAAAGAATAAGAAATAGACAGTAGAGGAGCCGCTAAAATAGAGAGATGTGCAATTCTGTAAGGCTCTTTCACCAAAGCAGAGATCAGCTCCTCAAACACAGAAGGAACCAAGAGCAAGCTGTGAAATCTTTTCTTAATTCAGAAAGGGTTTGGGAGACACATGAGAAGTGGTTACATGAGGTCTCCCTCTGTGATGTTCCTCAATGACAGGTACCATCGCCCTGCTGAGTCCCACAGGAGAGTGAAAAAGCAAAGTTGGGGCCAGGAGCATGAGCTTCAACAGAGAAGCTGGTGCTCCTAAAGCCATCTTGTTCTTGATAGCTCTGTGGAGGGCAACTCTATTGAGTTGTTAACATCAATTAATGTCAGCTGACTTGACTGTACAGCAAGGCTGAGCCGAGGACTTAGTGACTTAATGACACACTATTATAAAAGCATACGAGCTAAAAGTGTGGAATTTATCTGCCAAATAAACGTGTACTCAAATCCTTGTTTCAAGATCTACATCAAGTGGACACAAGAGAGTAATTTCAAAGTCCATACAGACAGCTTCTCTTTGCCTCATAGCCCAATTACTTTTGTCTTCAAGACCACATCTTAGCTCTTGTTCCTTGGGAGTGTTCCACATGTGAAATCTTAAACTTTAGAATCTCTTTTTTTCATGCTGGAGAGGATGTGGAGAAATAGGAACACTTTTATACTGTTGGTGGGAGTGTAATTTAGTTCAACCATTGTGGAAGACAGTGTGGTGATTCCTCAAGGATCTAGAAATAGAAATACCATTTGACCCAGCAATCCCATTACTGGGTATATACCCAAAGGATTATAAATCATCCTTCTATAAAGACATGCACACACATGTTTATTGTGGCACTGTTCACAATAGCAAAGATTTGGAACCAACCCACATGCCCATCAATGATAGACTGAATAAAGAAAAGGTGGCACATATACACCATGGAATACTATGCAGCCATAAGAAAGGATGAGTTCACACCCTTTGCAGGGCCATGGATGAAGCTGGGAACCATCATTCTTAGCAAACTAACACAAGAACAGAAAGCCAAGCACTGCATGTTCTCACTCATAAGTGGGAGTTGAACAATAAGAACACAGGGAGGGGAACATCATATACTGGGGCCTGTCAGGGTGGGAGTTAGGGGAGGGATAGCATTAGGAGAAATATCTAATGTAGATGATGGGTTGATGGGTGCAGCAAACCACCATGGTATGTGTATACCTGTAAGAAACCTGCATGTTCTGCACATGTATCTCAGAACTTACAATGAAATTAAAAAAGAATTCCATCCTTCGAACAAACCTACATAAGCACTTTTTCCATGCTTGACTATCCAAAACCTACTCTTTGAACTTTTCAAAACCTACAGTTTTTTCTCATTTGATGTCACTTTTCTCCATATATCTACACCCACTCTTGATGTGTTTAGTTATGCTCACCTGCATCCTCATTGATTCTGCTCACCCCTTGATCACTTTTTACTCTGACACTGAAAATCCTCAAACATAGGCTAACTAAACCACCTTATTAAAATTCAACTTCCCATCTCCAGTCTTACCCATGTACTCAGTACATTCCAATGACATAAGCTTTCTTGTTTTCACTTAAAATGCTTCATGTTGTCATGCTACTGTATTCATGTTTCTGGTATGCTCTGGTCTTTGGTGTTCCTTCTTTTTCCCTTTTTAAAAGTCATCCCCTCAGTGGTGCTTTCCTTGACATTTTCAGGCAGAAGTAACTTCTGTCTGCTGTGGTTTTCATACAATTTTAAATAAAACTGTTAGAACAATCATTACACAAAATTGTAATTATTTCTATGTCTGCCTTCTCGACCAGAGTATGAGCTTGAGGACAAGGATAGTCTTTAATCATCAATTTCATGAGCTCCTGAGGCTAGAATAGCTGGGTGATAACAGGCAGTAACTTAATGTGTGATGAATGAATATAAGTTACTCATTAAAGTCCCAGCCTCATTTCCCCGATACTCCTGATTTTCACAGAAAATAAATTTGTTGCCTATTATTTCTGTGGGACCCAGTTGTTGCAGAGTCCTTCACAATAGCTTATCTTAACAGGTTGGAATGTGTTATTCTCAATTCTGAAATGATCTGTCTGTTGGTTGCTTCTGCCCACACGTCTTCCACTTCAGCTAGGTGTTTTCAATTACCATGCCAGCCCAGACTGACAGTAATCGGATTGGTTTCTGCCACCACAGAAACCATAAAACAGCTTTGAGTCTAATTTGATCTGCTGTCTTCCAGGCACAGTCTTAACTGCAGACTTCTGTTTATGTAAATAGTAGATGTCCTTATGTTTTAAGCCATTGTTAGTTTGGCATTTAATTTTTTTTAATGTTATTTTGGACTCAGGGGTATATGTACATGTGGTGGGATTGGGGTTCTAATGTACCCATTACCCAAATAGTAAACATTATACCTGAAGGGTAATTTTTTTCAACCCTTTTCTCCCTGGCATTTAATTAATTATAGTGAAAAGAAACCTAGTTGATGGACATATGAAAGAACAGTTTTAAATTGCATTAAGAGAAGGACACATGCTATTTAGAGAGGCAGAAAAGGAATGAGGGGAAGAGGAAGGAAGCACTGAAGTGAGGAGTGAGGAAGAATTAACTTAGTGAGGCTTTATGTTATTGACAAGTCTTATACAGAGTATTAAATAAGACAGAGGCATGGTTTGGTGAAAAGGAGACAAAAGCATTCTTGCGTAGGCATGTTTAATGACTTTGAGATGGGAGAGACCCACAGAAAGCAACAAGCTACTTTTAAACATTTGGAACACAAGTATACATGAGATAGCAGAACTCATTAGTTCTGAATAATGGAAGACATTATTTATTCAAGTAACAGACACGTTATTTGTGAATAACGGAGGGACACTTGTACTGGGTTGCATAATGGTGACATCAGGGGAGCAGAGTTCCAGTGCTGCTGTGGACAGTGACTCGGGAATATCCCAGCATCACCGAGATCACATGTGCAGGGTGTTGAAAGCAGATCTGTATTGTCCCAGTTACACCATCAAATAAGAGCAGGGCTTAGAACTGGACGCTTAATACTTCTCAGTTTCTTTGTTTTCAGAAAAAGGGATATGAGCCTGAAGACTCAGGATCCTTTCAACTCTCCACTCATGGCTCAATGATCCCAAAGTCGAAACTCTTTTCTCTTACAAGTTCTGTCTTAATGATGTTATGTTTTTGGAATCTTTGTTGAAAACATGTTAATTAAAGTTCCTAAAAATTACAAAATAAAAGCGTAAGGGCGGGGCATTGGAGAAGGTTATTGAGAAAAAAATTATGTTTCCTATCAGTAAATTTTCCAAATTAAATTGTTTCTCACTCAGAGTTTTTTGCCTTTACTACTTTTACTGCTTGTTGCTTTTAGCCCATTAGATAAGAGAATGATTTTCTAAGTTATATTTCAAGCACTTAGTTTCATCAATACTAAATAAATAATGACAATGTTTTCTTTCTGCTTCTGGGCTTATGAACCATAATCATAATATTTTTTAATTTTCAGAAGAGTGAAAACATTTTCCTTTCTCAGAGAGCAGGCAGTTTCAAGGATAACATTTGCAGTGTGCTGTACACCCCATTAGAAAAATAGCTTCTTTATAACAGAGAAAAAATGGTGGCCTATGATATGCTGGACAAAGTTGTGGTTCCCGTGGAAACCGCACATGGCCACCTGATGATCTTGGATCAAACAGCTGCACACAGCATCTCAGTTTACATTGTAAAATGGAAAATAATCAAAAACTCACAAGTGAAAATTCACAAGGCAATTTGCCAAATGTCAACAATGAAATGGACATACTTAGACATGCAGAACATGACTTAGAACCACCTATCAGCATTAGGAGAAAATCTTAAGAAGTTAATTTCATCAAACCTATCTGTCTCCAAAATTGAATTTGTGAGAATGAATATATATATATATATGTATATGTGTGTGTGTATATATATATATATATATATATATATTTTAATTATATATGTTAAAGTTTATTTCACTAGGTGGATGTATTTAGGTTGCCCTTTTAAAAGCGGGACATACGTTTCACTGAATGCCAGATGTTTTCCTAAATACTGTCTCATATGCTGTTTGGTAACATTTAGCTTTGTAATATATATGAGTAACAAATGTTTCTTAAGTCACACAATAATATGAAAGATTATTACAATATCACTTAAAAGCTTTTGTTTTTAGTGTTGGGAAGCATACTGATATGGAGAGTTATGTTGTTATTGTTTTTGGGGTTGTTTTTTTTTTTTCCATCTGAACTTCATCTCATTTTTTACCCTTTTGGCCATGTTGTGAAGGATAATTAAATTTGTATTGAGTTTTGTGAACCCCGTGGAGAAAAGATTTATATCTACCTAGGAAATCTTGGAAGCATGAACTTTTGTACACAAATTCTGGGATTTCTGTTGTTAGCTTGTTAGAAATCTTGAGATTTAGCCAAGAAGCAGAAATACAGAGCATATCTAGGAATCTGGAGGAAGAAAAACTGGGTAAAGATTAAGAAATTCAAATTGTTCAGTCTTTTTCAGAATTTAAAGGAAAATATCTAAAGTAAAATTATCTAAATAAGATTGGGTGTAGAATAGAGGCACTCTAAGAACGGATATTTGAAATCGGATATATTAACATAAAGACTCTGATGGTATTCACTCAAACGGCTGGGTTTATGCATACTTTAAGACTTGAGTCATGAGCAACATTTCTATCAATTGTTGTAGGTGAATTTTAGATGTACAACCACAATCAACAGGAAAAAATACATAAACTGATATTATAATAAATCCCTTAAGGCTTTTCTTGGGTATAAATGGGAATGCATATTTGATATGAAGTCTGATGGTTAAATCGTGCACTGAGTACTGAATAGACACAGAAACCGTGTTTTCAGAACATTTAAAGAACACTAAAACTGTATGTAAACTATTTTTTGATAGATGCTGACTTTATTAGTGAAGGATTTTTAAGAGTGAAATGATTCATAAGAAACATTACTGTTAATAATATCAGCTGGGAAAATATTAAGTTTTCTGTGGTATGCCAAATGTATGGAGCATAACATGGGGGAAAGCCATTGTTAGCAAAGCCATGTGTTAAGTCAGAGGGCAGAGGAAAGGGTACAGGTTAAAAAAAAAAAAGCTCTTCTTTTCTGAAAATGTCCACATGCAACTTCCACCTAGCTAGCCAAAAAGACCTACAGACTGTTTCTTCTGATTTGTATTTTGGTGAAACCTCTCCAAGTTTTCACTAGTTTATTAAAGGCCATTTCTATATAAGTTACCTTGATTGATATTTTCACAAGTACACCTGTCTGGTGATCAGTTAAGCCTTAGGAAACATTCTCTTCCATTTAAAATAAAACAAATTAGAGAGTCATCAGGAACCATTTTCTCACAAAAGCTGCCCTTGGCCGAAATCTTTACTGAGTAAAGTATTTCCATATTCATCACACCATGCTCATGAATTGGAAGACTTGGTGTCAGTTTTCCCCAAAATTGATCTCCATGCAATCACAATAAAATGCCAGCAGGTGTGTGTGTGTGTGTGTGTGTGTGTGTGTGTGTGTGTAAATTGACAATCTGACTCTGAAATGTGTATGAAAATGCAAACAGCCAAGAACAACCAAGACAGTCTTGAAAAAGAAGATCTAAGCTGGAAGCTTTCCATTCCCAGATAACAAGATTTATTGTAAAGTTACCATAATTAAGACAGTGTGGTATTGCACCAAGAATAAACAGTCTGTAGGACAGAATGGAGCTTCCAGAAACAAAACTACATTTATGAGCACCTGATTCATGACAAAAGTGACATTACAGTGCAGAGGGAAAAGGATTGTCTTTTCAATAAGTGATGCTAGGTCAATTGATGATCCATATAGAAAAAAAAAGTTTATCTTGACCCCTATCTCACATATACACAAAAATAAATGCCAGACGGATTTTAAATCTCAATGTGAAAGGCAAAGCTATAAAGCTCCTAGAAGAAAACATAGAGAATGTTTTTAAGACCTTGGTAGGAAAGTAAAACTTGGTGGTATTTATTAAAATTTTAATATATGTATAGCCATCAATTAAGAATTTCATGTTTAGGAAATTATCCTACTGAAACACTTGCATGGAGGCACAGAAATGTGTCAATTATTCCATTGGTCATTTTCTTCTATTGGCATACTATCATTACCCAGCTTTCACAGCATTCTACTCCTCTAGTTCGTCCCTACCTTGTCAGCTATTTCTTCTTGGTCTTATTCACAGTTCTGTCTCTTCTTCCACATCTCTGAATGCAAAAGGACCTCAGGGCAAATGAAGGCACATCTGCCCCATGCCTGCCTGCCTTCCTTCCATCTAAGTTCTTTTTCCACATGATCCCCAGCAGTTTAATGGTTTGAAGTACATCTAGATGCCGTGGCTCCCAATTTTATTTCTCTAGCTCATGTCTCTTCCCTAAGCTCTAAGTTTATATGTCCAACTTGCCATTACTACTTGGCTATCTAACAGGCATAGTTGAGTTAATACATTAAAAATGGCACTCTTCATCCTCAGCTTGACCAAAATTCATCCTTGCCCATCTTAGTAAGTGGCACCATCAGCCTCCCAGTTGTTTGGGACCCAGACCTAGGAGTCATTACCCATTACACTTTCCTTTTCTTGCCTGTCCAGTCAATCCTCCTCCAAGATGACTGTTGTACTTTAATCCATTTACTTCTGTTTATTTCCAGTGCCCTTATTAGAATAATTCTACCATTAAATCCCAATTAGGCAATTTAAATAGGCCCTTTTCTAATTCAATTTTTCCATTTTCATAGTTCATTTTCTCACCGGAGTAATCTTCTAAATCATAAACTGGATCATGCCACTCTTCTTAAAACCTTAAATGGCTTCCCAATGCTTTTAGAATAAAATCTAGGCTCTTCCCTATAATGGCCTACGAGGTTCTGCCTTTCCCACTTCCTGCCATAATTTTGCCCCCAGGAGATATTTGACAATATGAACTGGTATATATTTGACAATATATGAGGTGGTACATGACCCACCCGTATCTCTGCACTGTGATCCCTGCCTTCTGTGCTCCAGACACACTGGCCTCCCTTCTGTTTCTCAAGTACCCCAAGCCCTTTCTCCCTGCCGGGTCTCTGTATTGCTTTTCCCTTTGCTCAGACTGGTCTAGCTCTTCAGATAGCTGCCTCCTTTTCATCCTTTAGGTCTCTGCTCAAATGTACCCTAACAAGAGAAATCTTTCCTGACCACCCTATTTAAAGTGAGGTCATCAGTTGCTCTTTGTCTCATCCCTTTATTTCCTTCATGGAAGTTAGCACTAACTGAATTATATAATTATGAATCTATTTAGAAGTAGTAGTTACTTTATTTACTTAATAACGTATTTTCTTCCTTGCTAAAATGTAAGCTGAATGAGGGCACAGACTATGCTTATGTGGCCTTTTTACCAGCACCTAATACAGTTGCTGGAAATGGAGGACACAAAAACTTTTTTGCTGAATTAAGAAATACAAAAATTAAGACATGTAATTATAAAAAATTGGAAATAACGCAATGAACTGGTTAAATAAATTGTGGCATTTTCCCATAATTGAATACTATGAAGCCATTAAAAAGAATGATATCTGTATTTACTGAAATAAATAATACGCCTATGGGTTATCTTACATCATATAGCTAAGAAATTAGGTAAGCAATAGCCCTAAAAGAATTGAAATACATTTGGTTAAAAAAAAATTCTACAACAGAGAATATGCACATAGGCAGCTTCCAGGACCTCAAGTGGTGAGTCCAAAGTTTCTCCCTGCCAGAATTCTCATCTGGGGATAATTTTGCCCCCAGGAGATATTTGACAATGACTGCAGACATTTTTTATTGTCACAACTCGGGGGTTGGGAGGAGGTGCTACTGGCATGTAGTGAGTAAAGACCAGGGTTGCTATTGAGCATCCTACAATGCATGGGATAGCACCTTAAGGAAAGAATTATCCAGTTTCCAGTAGTGCTGAGGTAGAGAAACTCTGGATGGGAGGGTTGGGCGGGTGGGATGCAGCATATCTATCTGTCTGTATCTCATGTCTGCGTGATCTGAGCTACATGGAGTGGGGGTTCTATTTCAAGTCTTCACTTAAAAAAAACTGTGCCCACATCTGGCAGCTGTCATGAGTCATAGTAATTGACATGTTTACCAAAAACTATTAGAATAGCCAGAATATTTCCTAAGTCACTCAGCCTAAGTAATTTGCTAATATTTAGTTGTTTTCTGCATAGTTCAGGCTTGAAATGCATCTCTAAAATATCGTAGGAGGTATCTGCTTTGTGACTCCTCTCCTGCTTCTCTTCTCTGTGGATAATTAGGAGGATTTATTCCCTGGAGACATCAAGTAGGCACCTTTCTCATTACCTAAATTCACTTAGAGAAAAATAAATCAGTATACAGATCAAAGTACAGGAAGCGTCCATGGGAGTTGTTTTAATCCAGAGAAAATAACTTGTCCTATGTATAATCAGGTAGCTGCTGAAGAATTCTTCATCTCCGTTTTTTTTTTTTTTTTTTTTTTTTTTTTTTTTTTTTTTTTTTAAACATAAAAAAAACCCAAAAAATTTTTTTGGCAAAAATTAAAAAATTTTTAATTTATAAAAAAAAAAAAAACCAGAAAAAAAAAAAAAT
>CAUYLG010056255.1:0-10211 GCA_963573385.1 Cacajao melanocephalus | reverse complement strand
ATTTAAACATAAGACCTAACACCATAAAAACCCTAGAAGAAAACCTAGGCAATACCATTTAGGACATAGGCATAGGCAAGAACTTCATGACTAAAACATCAAAAGCAATGGCAACAAAAGCCAAAATAGACAAAAGAGAGCTATTTAAACTTAAGAGCTTCTGCACAGCAAAAGAAACAATTATTAGAGTGAACTGGCAACTAACAGAATGGGAAAAAAATTTTGCAACCTACCCATCTGACAAAGGGCTAATATCCAGAATCTACAAAGAACTTAAACAAATTTACAAGAAAAAAACAAACAACCCCATCAAAAACTGGGCAAAGGATATGAACTCACACTTTTCAAAAAAAGACATTTATACAGCCAACACACATATGAAAAAATGCTCATCATCACTGGTCATTACAGAAATGCAAATCAAAACCACATTGAGCTACCACTTCATGCGAGTTAGAATGGCTATCATTAAAAAATCTAGAGACAACAGATGCTGGAGAGGATGTGGAAGATTGGAATGCTTTTACATTGTTGGTGGGAGTGTAAATTAGTTCAACCACTGTGTTAGACAGTGTGGCGATTCCTCAAGGATCTAAAAATAGAAATGCCATTTGACCCAGCAATCCCATTTACTGGGTATATACCCAAAGGATTATAAATTGTTCTATTACAAAGACACATGCATATATGTGTTCACTGTGGCACCATTTACAATAGCAAAGACTTGGAACCAACCCAAACCCCTTAATGATACACTGGAAAAAGAAAATATGTCATATATACACCATGGGAATACTATGCAGCCATAAAAAAAGATGTGTTTATGTCCTTTGCATGGACGTGGATGAACCTGGAAACCATCATTCTCAGCAAACTGACACAAAAACAGCCAAACAACCCATGTTCTCACTTATAGGTATATGTTGAACAATTAGAACACATGGGCACAGGGAGCAATATGTCACACACTCGGGTCTGATGGGGGGTGGGAGGCTAGGGGGTATAGCAGAGGGTGGGGAGATTGGGGAGGGATAGCATTAGGAGAAATACCTATTGTAGGTGATGGGGAGATGGAGGCTTCAAATCACCATGGTATGCATATACCTATGTAACAATCCTGCAAGATCTGCACATGTACCCCAGAACTTTAATATAATAAAAAAAGAAATTGCCATAGCCACCCCAACCTTCGGCAACCATTACCCTGGTCAGCCAATAACCATCAACATCGAGGCAAGATCCTCCACTAGAAAAATATTATAATGTGCTAAATTGTTAGATAATTGTTAACATTTTTTAGCACTAATGTTTTAAAATTAAGGCATATCCATCTTTTTTTTTTGACCTAACTCTATTGCACACGTAGTAAACTATCTTATGGTGCAAATACAACTTTTATATGTATTAGGAAACAAAAACTCTTATGTGACTTGCTTTACTGAGATATTCAGTTTATTGTGATGACCTTGAATCTAACCAGCAATATCTTCAAGTTTGGAGAGGGGTAACATGGGGAGCAATGCCAGATATAGGTGATGGGGAGGAAGGCAGCAAACCACATTGTCATGTATGCACCTATGCAACATTCTTGCATGTTCTTCATATGTACCCCAAAACCTAAAATGCAATAAAATATATATTTAAAAAAAAAAACTACTGAACTGCACATTTAAAAAGATGATTTTGGTCATACTGTATGAACTATATCTCAATTAAAGATTGATAGATGATGAAAATAAATTACCAATCTCATCTACTTGTCAATCAACTTGATTGTTAGACACCTTTTACTTTCTGAATACTACTTCATTCAATTCTGTACATAAAAATGTCAGCAACATAATACACCTTATAGTCTTTCTGAACTTAGGAAATGACAACTCCATTTTACCAGTTTTTAAGACAAAATCCTGGAGAGATTTCTTGCTTCTATCTCTATCACATACTGCAGCAATTCTTAGAAACTAACTTTTTAAAATACCCATTTTTTTAATTGACATGTAATTCACATATTATAATAGATATGCTTTAAAGCTATACAATTTAGTGATTTTTAGTGTATTCACAAAGTTGAGTAACCATTACCACTATCTAATTGAAGAACATTTTCATCTGAAAAAATACGCAAAAACAAAAGCCAGTATTACAGAGAGTATGCTTGCCTTGTTCCCTACCAAAAAGGAAAAGGTTTCAGTCTTGCACCTTAATGTCTGTTAGCTATGAGTTTTTCATAGATGCACTTCATCAGGTTAAGAATGTTTTCTTTTATTCCTAGTTTGTTGGATTATTTTTTTTAACAAAAGAAAGTGTTGGCTTTTGTAAAATATTTTTACTTATATTGAGATAGTCACGTGCTTTTTTGCCCAATGTATCTATATTCTAAGTACTTCTCATCAACTCGACAATTTCTACCTGGTTCAACTATTATTGTCTTTACATGGAATATGACAATAGCTTTCTAAATAACTTCTTTTCTTACTTTGCCCTGCTAGAATGCATTCCTCAAACCATGTACAATATTCTTCTGAAACATAAATCACACTGTGTGACTTTTTGTATACAATCTTCCAATGGGTTTTTGGGTCTCCTAGAGTAAAATCCAAAGCCCTTCCAAAGACCGAAAAGGCCATACATAGCCTGCCTTTTTCATTCTCAATCTAATTTCCTGCAACTCTTCACCTATTAAACAGTGTTTTACAAACATATTGATTGTTCTCTTATTAAGGAATTATTTATTGAATAATTTATACATTAATGGATGCAAATATCTGGGGCAACTATTAGAGAAGATAAAAAAGTTAGGAGATTTCAGATTCCAAGATTAGTGTGTTTAGCTTTTTAAAGAAAAATGCTAGGTATACAAATGATTATAATTCAAACTAAAATTAATATACTATAAACAAGGCAAAGATCTAATAACACAAAAACTCAATACAGTGAGAGATTTTTCTAACAGAGAAAACCATAGAAATATTGATGGATTAAAAAATATATAGTTGGCATGGAAGATTAAGTTGAATAGAGAAAAGGGGACATCTCGAAGGGAAAGAGAAAATTTTTTTCTCAAATTATTTTTGCACTTTAGAAATTCTTGAGCTACAATAAATATTCTATGTGTAATTTTAATTTATTTTTTGACTATGAAGACATATGTTTTAAGAAAATTATCTAAATGAATGAGATACATTTGATAGAACATAGAACATATAGTAATGCTCAGAATATGTGATTTGTTATGTGATTGCACCACAAGGCTACTACAGAAGCTATTTACAAATAAAAAAAAGTAAACACCAATGAGAAAACACACCTGCATCAAATTATTTAATTACTATTTAAGAGACAAATCAAAGACACTGGTTATGTTATGCAACTGACCACTCTATGTGGCATATGGGATAAGAAAAGATTTTAATGCAATGATAAAACAAATGTAGATTGTACTTTAGAAGCTATATTTTAGTACTTAGAAAATATTAATGTTTTGGTCTGGTAAAACATAATGAGCAGAGTTTTAGTGACAGCATAAATAAAAGAACACATTCATCTGTTCATAGCAGCTACACTAATTTTGGCTAATTTGAATATTACTTGAGCTGAATTATAATGTTGAATGACATTTATCATCTAATCTCACTGAAAAAAGTGATTATAATGAAACATTAGTAAGGAATTTTGAATAAGACAGTTGAAAGAAACTGGCCAAATAAGAGTTGTGAGGTTTACACAAAGTACCCATGGCAAGCAAGAAGTATCCTCAAGATTAGATAGAGAGTTAGGGGAGGATTATGGAAATGCATTTAATGTGAATAAAGTTTCGCTTATTTGCACATGCATTGGCTCTTTCCTGGACATGACTTGGCAAAACAAAATTGATTCCTACCAATAAATGAGGCTATGGGGCAAGTCCAGGTCACAGAGTTTATAGAATGCAGATGGGCATTGCCGTGTTGATGAACAATGAAAGGTTGACTACATCACTATCATTAGAATGATTGCCTCTAGAGCCATCTGGTGTTGTTTTTCAAATTACCTCTGAGGACTCATCAGAGCCTCAAAGCAGTAACTCTTTTCTTACTATTCAAACTACCGTAACAGAATCTGCTGTTATTTCTACGCCAACAGTTTTTAGAAAATTTTCCTTTAATACTGAAAAGGCATATTATGTTTTTCAGGGATTGATGTTGGTCACTTTAACTATTTTATTTTCCCCTTAATTATCACTGTAATATTTGTGAGAGCATGCTGATGAAGAAGAAAGAGTAGTAATAAAGAAGTTACCTAGAGTGTCAGAAAATGTACATATTGTGTGTATGTGTGTGTGTACCCATACCAATTTACAAGTATACACACATTATATATCACATTTGTAAAGCGGTAGAAATGCTATTAGGGATTTTCTTTGTTAGAAGTAATTCAGTTGGTCCTTGAGGAGAATATTCCAATTACTATCTTTACAATTCCATAAAATATTAGTAACGTTATATAATTTTTTAAACAGCTGATTTTAAAATCCACTATCATTCAAATAAAATGAAGTTCAAAATATTAAAATACAAGTACCTTCTATGAAAAGCAACATGATAAACTTGTAGGTCTGAAATTAAATTTTAATCATGTATCTTAAAAGGCATATTTCAAACTGAGTTGGTAAGATTTTTAGGGAAAATTGTTTTTGAGATATTCAACAGTACTTTGAGAAATACTAAATTTACTAGCTGTTAAGATATCAAAATGCAAAGAAATCAATATAACATTGCCTGAATTTAGCCCTGAAGAGTCTGTGTCTTCTTGGCTATTACATGAGAGATTGACAACTCTTTAAATGATAGATAATGTTAAGAATAAGTTACTTAACCAACTATGGAGTTATCCAGTTTAAAATATCTTGCAGCAAAAAATACACTTTGTTAGGTTTTACACATAAATATAAACACAATGTATGCACATAAATTATTAGAAGAAGACAACTCTGAAATGAAGACCATTGAAGCTGTTTGAAGAAAGCTTGGAAAGAAAAGAGCTTAGATTTTAGACTATATCAATATCATCTAGAATAAAAAGTATATTTAGTTTTCTGCTTAGTTTTTTAAAGAGAAAATAAAGATAAAACAGAAACAGAGAAAAGGACAATCATTTTCTCATGAAAGAAGTGATATGAAGGGAGCTATATTCAAAAGTAACCACAGCAACCAAACAAATACACGCACACACACACACACACACACACACACAAAGGTTACAAGATTTTTAATTGAAATTCCAAAGTAATATGTAGTGATCAGTTAATGATTGTGTCACTAAAATAATGATTGAACTCATAACTGAAAAATAAAAATAAACTGAATAAAAAATAGTTTTATTCACTTAAGATTTTGGAATGTTTTAAAATTCCATTGAAATTATTTATGGAACATGGGCAAACCTAAAATAATGCACATCTTTTGCTTTGGAAAAGAATACAAAATGATATTTTGAAAGGAAGTGTAAACTTGATCTCTAAGTTTAATTATAATGAATTGTTTTAATAAGGCACTATTTTTGCATAGTCTATGAACCCATCAGTAATGGCTCTTGTAAGTTTCAAGTACAGTATGAGCTACATACTACGTTTAGGTCAATGATGGACTGCATATACAGTGATACTTCCATAAGATGATAATAAAGCCAAAAATCTCTATTGCCTAGTGACACAGTAGCCTTTGTAATGTTGCAGTGAAACACAATACTCTCATTCTTGTGGCAATGCTGGTGTAAACAAACTTACTGTGCTTTCCGTTGCATAAAGTATAGCACATATAATTATATACAGTACATAATACTTGATAATCATGATAAACTATCTTACCAATTTGTATATTTTGTGTACTAAACTTTAAATTATAATTTTAGAGTATACTCTGCTTACATTTTTTAAAAAAGCTAAGCCAGGGCAACACAGTGATACCCTGTCTCTACCAAAATTAAAAAAAAAAAAAATAGCTGGGTGTCAGGGCATGTGCCTGTAGTTTCATCTACTCAGAAGGCTGAAGTGGGAGGATGACTTGATCACGGAAGGTCAAGGCTGCAGCTAACTGATCATGCCATTACTCTCTGACCTAGGTGACAGAGTGAGACCCTGTCTAAAAAAAAAAAAAACAAACAAACAACAAAATAGCCTCAGGCAGATGTTTCAGGAGATATTCTAGAAGAAGGCATTGCTATCATAGGAGATGACAGCTCCGTATGTGTTGACATATAACAAATATGTGTTATTTCCCGTGAAGATCTTCCAGTGAGACAAAATGTAGATGTGGAAGTCACTGATATTGACAATTCTGACCCTGCGTAGGCCTAGGCTAAGGTGTGGGTTTGTACCTTATTTTTTAACAAAAAGCTCTAAGAAGTAAAAAAAGTAAATAAAATATTAAAATTTTTTAAAGTTTATATGATAAGGATATAAAGAAATAAAATGTTTTTTACAGCTCTACAGTGTGTTTCTGTTTTAATAAGTGTTATTACAGAAGATTAGTCTAAATTTTTCTTAAATTTAAAAATAAAATGTTACTATAGGTGAAAAGTAATTTGTTGTTCATGAAATAAAAACCACCTTTTATAAATTTATTGTACTTTAAGTGAGCAATGTTAATAAAATATACAATAGTGAATAACAATGTTTCAGGCCTTAACATTCACTCATCACTCACTAACTCACTCACTCACTCAGTCAGGACTCAATCCTGCAAGCTTTATTCATGGTAAGTTCTCTAGATAGGTGCATCTTTTTTTAAGCCTCCATATCATATTTTAAATGTATCTTTTCTATAATTAGCTATGTTTGGTTACACAAATGCCATTGTAATACAATTACCTACAGTATTTATTACAGTAACATGCTGTACAGGTTTACAGCCTAGGATCAGGAGGCTAGACCATATAGCCTAGGTGTGCAGTGGACTGTACCATATAGGTTCATTTAACTACACTCTATGATGTCTGTACCAAGGCAAAATTACCAAACAACACATTTGTCAGAATATATTCCCATTGTTAAGCAATGCATGACTGTAGTTTACATACTGTATACCTGTCTTTTAAATCAAGTAACTGAAACAACACTCAATTTCCTAGGGAAGAGAATTGACAATGTGATAAAATGGGCCATAAAGCAATAAAAATATCATCTGTACATACATATACTACCAACACGTTAATATATAGAATTTCTTTTTCAGTGTGGGTTTGTGTCTTCTTTTCATATATAATTAGATGCACAGAGAAGACAGAAAAACTGAAAAACAAAAAGTTATGTGCAGGTTTATTTCCGGGTTTTTACACTTATTAACACATAGGCAGTAACTTGCCATGTATTTAAATATATTATTCATTATTTAGTTTATTTCCATTTTTCCATGAATACTGAGAAATCACTTTTCTAAGATAAATTGAAACATGACATATTTATATTTTATAAAATAAACTAATTTTGATCCAGAATTTGAAGAGAGAAAAATAGGTTGTAAACATAAAGGTAAAACAAAGAACTTTTACTTTGTAAAAAGAGAAATGTTTTTGTAAGAAATGTCTCTACCAGGGAGTTAATAGGGCCCCTCTGTGAAGGAATAATAGGAAAACTAATTAGTTCAGAAAGTAAGACTAAATTAGCAATGAAATACAGAGTAAGTTATAGTATATTATACAGCAAAATGTCAGTAAATATAAATACATCTGTATATGTTTATACAAACTAGGTTGCCCTAGCTATAAGAAGAATAATTGATTGACATTGCTCTGAGGAATGCTTCTGAATTCTAAAAGAGCAAGCAGTAGCTTTCTAGGTATTGGTTTTCTGGAGATGAAGATAAAAGAATAGAATTTTGGCAATGTGTGTAAAAAAGAGAATTTGTCATTATGTAACTACAAATTCAGCATTAAACACCAAACACAGACACCAAACTATGTTCAGATATCTGTAACTGGAACTGAGTTACCATAAACTCAGCCTACTGTAGGAAAGAGACAGGAAAAGTCATAAACTTTATTATAATCCTGTGTGTAGAAACAAGTAACAGCAACAAAAACAACAGAAAAGCCAGTGTACAGGGAATTAGGAGCAGATACTCCTGTGCAGAGAGATGCAAATCTAAGAGAAACAGAAAAGGTGAGCTGGTTCCCAAAAATCTCTTGTCCTCAATTTCAGTGCCTGGCTCCAAGGCCTAGTTGAATTAGTCCTCTTTCTTAAGTTGACTCCTGAGATTAAACACCTTTTATAAATGTTTGATTCTGGTTGAGATTATTTGAAGTGAGCTTATGATACTTCCAACCAAAAGAATCTTAACTTGAACTTAATTGAACTTTCAATTAGTACAATGATGGTATATCTGGGTTGTTTTAACTTGAAGGTAAAGATAAATTTATCCTTAATGCAGGGTATAGAAAAATAAATTCAGTCTTTGAAAGTCCATCCAAGTAACAAGGCAGGAAAAAGAAAATTACAATTTAAAAGTATAAACAGTGAATACAGTTTATATAGCAAGCTTGTCCAACCCGCAGCCTGTAGCCTGCATGCAGTCCAAGATGGCTTTGAATGCAGCCTAATACAAATCCATAAACTTTCTTAAAACATTATGAGTTTTTTTGGGTGATTTTTCTTTTTTAGATCATCAGCTGTTGTTAGTGTTAGTGTACATTATGTGTGTCCACAGACAATTATTCTTCTTCCAGTGTGACCCAGTACAGCCAAATGATTGGACTCCCCTGGGTTATAGTAGAGAAGAGTGATTTATAAATGAAACAAATGGATTGTTTTCCTAACAATATAACTGATGCATGACATTAAATCCCAAATCAGGAGTGCTCCAGATCTGCTTTATGTGTCTTTCCTAGGGTTATTTGAATAGAAATAAGTAGTGATAAATGTTGTTTCTTAGCAGGAAGTATAATTTGGCAAGTGTGAATGATACCATGTCTCAGATGCTCTAGAGAATCCTTGTAGATTTAAGAACAACTTCTGGGGCATTGCAATGTTATGGAAACTTTTCTAGAGCCACCAGATACTGCATGTGATAAATTGCATGTGAGACATTTGCATTAAGCTTTTTTTTTTTATTTGAGACAATGTCTCACTCTGCTACTCAAGATGGAGTGCAGTGGTGCAATTATGGCTCACTGCTGCCTCAATGTCGTGGGCTCAAGCAATCTTCCTCCCTCATCCTCCTAAGTAGCTGGCACTACAGGTGTGTACCACCGCACCCAACCTATTTTTGTATATTTTTAGAAATGCAGTTTTGCATTGTTGTTCAGGCTGGTCTTGAACCCCTGGGCTCAAGGGATCCTCCTTGGATCTTTGGCCTCCCAAATTTCTGGGATTATAGGCATGTGTACCTGGCCAAAATTTTTGCATATAGAATTAACTTATAATTTTGATTAATAATTGAATTCTTAGTAACAATGCCTAGCATGCATATTAATTAATTTTATTATCATAGATCTATTTGTTATCATTAATCACCATCAGCTGGAAGAGACATTGAGGAGTAGGAATGTTAGGTAAATTGCTCACCTCTAGCAGGCCATTCAAATAGTATTTAAGCCTAGGTTGTTAACCTTTGCAGTTTTTAAAACCAGGTTATCCTTCCTTCTTGATACAGAACATGGTGCGACAGAAAGATCACTGACCTTAAAGCTAGAAAACATACTTTCTGTTCTTAATGCTTCTAATTATTGTCCCTAGATTTTTAACATATCACTTAATCTCTTTGTTTCAATTTTTTTTTCATATACTATAAATAAGAGAATCTCTTGAGGATTAAAATATGGTGACATAGGAGTGTTTTATAAAAAGAAAAATATTCCTTATATATATATATACATACACACACACACACACACACACATATATGATATACGCATAACTATTATATATACTTATAAAATATACCTTACATAATATATACTTAGTATATATATTTATATATACATCAACATAAATAAATATATATATACACACACACATTTACCATATAATAGCATTGGATGTGATATCCCATTATATTCATAGATTCCACATTTTCTCGAGGGAAAAGATTTATTCAACATTTTATCATAATTAGGCCCAACACAGTTCCTCATACCTATCACCCCAGCACTTTGGGAGACCAAGACAGGAGGAGCCCTTGAGCCTAGGAGTTTGAAACCAGCCTGGGCAACAGAGAAAGACTCCATCTCTACTA
>CAUYLG010056254.1:0-57130 GCA_963573385.1 Cacajao melanocephalus | reverse complement strand
GTTTTTCCCGAATTTCTGTCTTAGGCACTGTTGCCTTCCCGGGGTGAAGGACATCAATGACCTAAAAGGAGATACCAAGTTTAGCATTCGCTGTAATAAAATACATCTTCAGAATAAAAGACAATTAAGCAAAATTTGATGTGCCCTTCCTTACCATTTGTTTCCTCTGAAGTAGTCGGTTGGTCATGAACTTTCTAGTGCGGATAGTTACTGTGTCGTTCTGAAAACATAAACACTCTGGTTAATAAAACCACTCAACCTTTCCTTGACCTTGCTGTGATATTCCAAGACCTAGAATGTTGCAGACCAACTTGCAGCCATTAGTCATGTAGCGAATTAAAGTAAATAAAACCCATTGAGCAGGGCCAAACTCACAGACTAACAAATACATAAAATCTGTACATCTCACTTCAGTAGGTTTTGTTTACCACTCTTCTCAACCTCACCGCTACTGACATTTCCATATGGATAATTCTTGTTGTGGGGACTCTGTGTTTTAGAACAACTATAAAAATCCCAGGCCTCTAACTACTAGATGCCAGAAGCACTTCCCACCCTTCCCAGTTGTGACAATCAAAAATGTCTCCAAACTTAGCCAACTGCTCCCTTAGCGGAAAAATCGCTCCGGGTTGAGATCACTTCTCTGGAGTAAAAGCTGCTGTGGCTCACATAAACGTCACATTCAAAAAACTGTGTCTATCATGTCCTGCACAAATGTGACTCAAACCCTGCACTTACTACCTGCATGTAATCTATCCTCGTAGAACTGCCATGGCAGAGATCAGAAAACGGTATTTCCTTCTGAAGGACTGAACTACACCTTTACTTAATATCTACCAAGAAATGTGGGCATTAAGTAATTTACGCTAACAATTTTACCAAAAAGGAAGGGCAAAAGACTTTCATGGTAGCAAATGACTTGATAGACTTTCTCCATTTTGAGAAAACACACAAAATTAAACCCACGTCTGTGGTACTCAATTCCTTAAAGTAAAAGATCAAAGGTAAAGAAGAAGAAAAAAAAACAGCTTGCAGGTAAAGTTACAACCGGATACTGGAGGAGCTAACAACGTACGACTTAGAGCAGGACTACCTCTTGATAACATCCCTTTCCAGGGCCTCAGTTTCCCCAGTAGTAAACAAGATCTATTCAGCCAACAAGTTTTCTAGCTCACACGTGGGAATGGTTTCAATTGCCGCAACTCGCCCAGGCGCTGCCGGTACCTTCTTCACTTCTTGGGCTGCCATCACTTGCATGCCGTCTACCTAGCCCAAGCTGAAACTGCAGAAGAGATGTGCCTCACAGTGTCTGTCTATACCCGCCCCCGCCATCCACGGTGCTCCACGAAGTCGACAAAAGCAGCCGCTCCTGCAACACCTAGGCACTGGAGCCCGAAGCCCGGCGTGCCCGGTTCCGCAGCGCAGCCCGCCAGCCCCGACTCCCTGACAACGGCCCCAAGGCCCTCGACAACCATCCTCCGACACAAACGGCCAGAGAAGAGCAACCGGGCTTCGCGTGCCTGTAGCTCAGATATTGGGACCCGGGGACCAAGGATGGCTCGGATACGCGGCAGATGACTTCCCGGGCCCAGAGAGACTCACCATGATGGCGGCCTATCCTCAGACAGCCGGGGAGGAAAAGAGAGCCGCAATTCGCCGGCCAATCATATCAACGAGCACGGAAGGACCCCGGGAAGCGCCGGCGTGGGGGCGTGGCCATGCCGTGAGGCTATCCGCGCCAATGCCTGATTGAAGCTGCCTACGGCCTCACCTCACAGACCTTTGGTCACACCCCAGGGACTCTGAACTGGCCAGTCCGGAGGCAGAATAGCTGGAGCAGAATACGCAAGCACGTGTTCAATATCAGTTCAATTTATTAGGTTGAATTGCACGTACTTCAATTGCGGTAAACCAAATTAGTTTAAATTGCCTTCTTCGGAGTTAGAGGTGGGTAAACCTGGAAAGAATTTTAGAATATCCTCTGGAGCAGCCTCCTCGTTATACAGCTAGCCTCCTCGTTATACAGCTAGAGAAACTGCAGGAACCCCTGACTTTAAAACCTGTGTTATTTCAAGTAGGCAACATTGCGCATTCTAATTTATTATTCATAATTATTGATTTTTGAGACTTACATCAGTGTCTACTTGAAAATAAAAGATCTCTTTAATTTGTATTTTTCTGCAAATCTTTGTCCTTATGCAAAATCAGCTTTTAAAAAATATTTGGCTGGGCTCCATGGCAACACGTGTAATCCTAGCACTTTGGGAGGCCGAGGCGGGCGGGTCAACTGAGGTCAGGAGTTCGAGACCAGCCTGGCCAACGTGGCGAAACCCCATCCCTACTTAAAAAAAAAAAAAAAAAAAACCGCCTGTAATCCCAGCACTTTGGGAGGCCGAGGCGGCTGGATCATAAGGTCAGGAGTTCGAGACCAGCCTGGCCAACATGGTAAAACCCTGTCTCTACTAAAAATACAAAAAATTAGCCAGGACTGGTGGCGCCTGCCTATAATCCCAATTACTCGGGAGGCTGAGGCAGGAGAATCACTTGAACACGGGAGGCAGAAGTTGCAGTGAGCTAAGATCACACCATTGCACTCCAGCCTGGGCAAAAGAGTGAGACACCATCTCAAAAAAAAAATAATAATAAACAAGGATAGTTAATATTCAGTGCACCGTAGGCCAAAGCTCGAGTTCTCCTGTTACATTCTAATTACTTTTACCTTCATTTTGTTATTTAACCTTACCACAGACTCTAAGAAATGGGGTACCTATTACTCACCCATGTTATAAATGGGGAAACTAACACACAGTAAGATTAACTTTCCCGAGGTCACACAACTTTATTTATTTATTTATTTATTTATTTAGAGGCGGAGTCTCACTCTGTCACCCAGGCTAGAGTGCAGTGGCATGATCTCAGCTCACTGCAACCTCCGCCTCCCAGTTTCACTTGCTTCTTCTGCCTCAGCCTCCCAGGTAGCTGGGATTATAGGTGTGTGCCAACATACCCGGCTAATTTTTGTATTTTTTAGTAGAGACGGGGATTTCACCATATTGATCAGGCTGGTCTCAAACTCTTGACCTCGCAATCTACCCACCTTGCCTCCCAGAGTGCTGGGATTACAGGGATGAGTCACACGCCCAGCCTACACAACTTTAAATGGTGGAAGGTAGACTCCCATGACGGCACTGTGATTTCAGAACTTCAGCTCTTAAGCTCTAGATGATACATCACCCACGATCCAAACCTTGTTGGTATAATATTGTTAACATTATTCCAAAGACACATTAAGTGATGGACTACTGAAATAGGTTAGTAAAACCCGATATGCCTTGTTTTTTGTCTGTGACATTGTGTTTTGCTAGTGAAGATCTGAAAATGAGATAGCATCCCTTCTTAAATTGAAAGTTTTTAAACATTTTGTTAAGTTCTGTTTTGAGTTTCTCACAAATAATGAAGAATAAGTTCTAGGTTTTATAGTGCTGAGCCCTGGGGTAATGTGATTTCCTTGCTAGTCCAATGCACTAAGATATCACACTAGGATGACCTCCCACAAGTTGTCACAGACTGTAGACTATTTCAAGATATGAATGATCTTTACTTTCCATTCTCCCATTCCTTCTGTAGATCACTATGGCTATTTTCACTCTAAAAGATTTTCAGCTGTTTTTGTAATCAAGAATATAAGTTTAATTCTTTCCCCCCTCCCCCCAAATAACTTCATGTACTGGAAGCACATGTGCGCCCATATTTTCTGCTCTGTTTATTTTTCCTTTGTTGGTCCTCCAGACAGTGCCCTCTGTTGCATGGGCAGGTTCATTTTAGCCTCCACCTTCCCTTAAACAATTAGGCTCTTAATTTAAACGGTACTAATGTTAATGATGATGATTTTCCATTTTATGCACGTTTTGGCTCTCTGCCTGTCTAAAAGTCTTGAGGCAAAGAGTTACATGCTGTTTCTCCGCAGGTGTCTGATTACCTGGAGAAATTGACCAGAAATGGGATTTTTAAAATACAGCGCAGGCCTCGGTGCTGTTTCCAGGAAGTGCCACCAGGTGACGGTGCAGGGAGAGGGCAAAAAGCGGCATGCCGGAAGTCTCTCTTGACAGACAGACGCGCCGGCGAGTAGCGGAAGAGGAAGCGGACACGTGGGGCACTCTACGGTGGCCGAGAGGATGCCGCAGATGTGTTAAGAGGCCAGTCAAGAAGCAGCCCCAGGAGGTGCGGAGAGCATCGTTTCTCTAATCTGGCCTCCCGAGTGCCGAGGAGGCGTGCTGGGAGCCGTCATCATGGTGAAGGAGCAGTTCCGGGAGACGGACGTGGCCAAGAAAATGTAAGATGGAGAAAGAGTGGCCAAAGGGCGGAGAAATAGGGCAAGGGGTCCGAGGTTAGCGGTCCCGGGTCTTGGAGAGTCAGAGATGGGGTCCAATGGGAAAGGGAGGGCCAGTAGTCCCACAGGTGTGAGCAACGCCCAGAAGTACCAGCGTAGGTCAAAGAGCATTGGTCAGGCCGAGGGGATTCAGCACCTCGAGAAGTCTCTGGGCTTGGGCGGAGAAGGCAGAATAGCCTGAGCCTTAACGATTCATGCACCCTGGGCCAAAGCTCGCATTCTCCTGAAGTCATACGATGACCCCTGTTCTTCAGCGAACCTATCCGCTGCTGCAGCGAGGGGAGCAATCTGGGGTGGGGACTGTCTGTAATTCGGTCAGCTGCAGAGCGTCTGACAGGGAGGTAGCAGTTGCTCATCAAAAGGATGGGGTTGCCAGCTAGAAAGCTGTACCGCAGGCCGAAGGATGGCAGTGTCAGAAATGAAGCTGCTATATTCCGGGCTTTTGCCTTCAGAAAGGCCTTATGAGGCGGTTGCTCCTTCTTAAGAGTTCTCATTAGGAAATTGAATCCAGCCGGGCGCGGTGGCTCAGGCCTGTAATCCCAACACTTTGGGAGGCAGAAACGGGTGAATCTCCTGAGCTCAGGGGTTCGAGAGCAGCCTGGGCAACATGGGGAAATCCTGTCTCTAACAAAAATACAAAAATTAGCCAGGCGTGGTGGCGCGCACTTGTGGTCCCAGCTACTGGGGAGGCTGAGGCCAGAAACAACATTTGAGCCTGGGAGGCAGAGGTTGCAGTGAGCCAACCTCCTGCACTCCAACCTGGGTGACAGAGTGAGACGCTGTCTTAAAAAAAAAGGGGGGGAGGGGGAGGGGGAATTCATCATTCTTACAGCAGGCACTGAGGAGGGTACTGCGTGTTATACCCACCCAGTATTGGACGTTAAAGATAGGATCTGAATAAAACTTTTGCTGCCTAATCTAGTTGGAGAAGGTACACAAGTCAACACTGGGTATGACAAGTGCAATAACAAGGGTAGGTCCAGGGGGTTTTGAGAACACGAAATGGATCCAGGCCAAAGAAAACAGACCAAGCTCGAGGAGCATAATAGAGTGAGAGAGCATGGGTGATGAGAAGGAAGCAGAAGACTTGAAGCTGTGTTAAGTATCTTGCAGGCAGTGAGGAACCTTTGAAGTATTTTGAGCAGGAGGGTATCTTGATAAGAATTCTGGAAAATCTCTTGATTTACGGTGGAAAGAATGAGAGATAGGGAGACCTTGGAGGCCATTGCACAGATCCAGGCAGGAGATCTGGCAGCCTGCGCTAGAGTGGTAGGGTCATTGGGAGAGGTGGATTTCAGAGAGGCATAAGGTGTAAAATTGAAAGGATTGTTAGGGATGAAGGCAAGGAGAAATGAGATGGGTGTACAGAATGCCTTGCTTGGGCATCTGTGTGCATGGTTGTCATTTGCTGGGACAGGTGTCCTACTTAGGTTGGATGCAGCATCCTCCCATATGGCAGCTCCACACCCACTCTGGCCCTTCACACACACCTGTACACCTGCTCCCAGTCAGATATAATACATTCTCACAAAACAACTCAAGTGCTTCTGTTAAAGTGCAAAATCGAGCTCTGTCAATTTATCTTAAAATCCTCTAGCAGTGGCCAGGAGCAGTGACTCATGTCTGTAATCCCAGCACTTTGGAGGCCGAGGCATACAGATAACGAGGTCAGGAGTTTGAGACCAGCCTGGCCAATGTGGTAAAACCCCATCTCTACTAAAAATCCAAAAATTAGCCAGGCATGGTGGCTCATGCCTGTAATCCCAGGTACTTGGGAGGCTGAAGCAGGAGAATTGCTTGAACCCAGGAGGCAGAGGTTGCAGTGAGCCGAGATTGTACCACTGCACTCCAGCCTGGGCAACAGAGTGAAACTCTGTCTCAGAAAAAAAAAAAAATCCTCTAGCAGCTTTCCATTGCACTACCATTTTCATTATTTAAATTAATTTTCTACCAAAGTTCTCAAGCCCTCATGCTTTAGCCCCTGCATGCTTCACTGACTTCATCTTGTATTATTAACTTTCTATGCTCCAGTATATACTGATTTCATTTGGTTCTTTGAAAATGCCAAGCTTGTGCCAGTCCCAGGACCCCGGCCCTAGTCATTCTCTCCACTTCAGATGCTCTTCCTTCTGATTAATTGTCGGTTTTACAGAGAGGCTTTCTGACCATGCCACATAAAGTAGTTCTTCAGACTCTACCGCTTATATCACTTCTGCCTCTGTTCACATTTCTGTATCTGTCTGTTTGTGGTCTGTCTTTCCCACCCCGAACTGTGAGTTCTGTGTTGGCATGGACCTTGTCTGTCTTAGCTAATCTGTCTCCTCAGCCTCTAGGATGGTGCCTGGCACATAGGAAACACCCAATTTGTCGGAAGAATGAATGAAGGGACAGATATAGGAGAAAAAGTATTGGGATCTGTGTCCAATGTGTGGGGTTTGAAGTGCCGGTGAGATAGCCAGGTGGAACTGTCCAGGAGGAGGTATCTATACAGATATCCAGTTGGGTTACAGTAACTGGCCTATAGAGATAGATTTGATAGACATCAGCATGTATGTGAGTGGCATGGTCACTCAGGAGAATCTATAGAATGAGAAGATAAGAGGATGAAGATTGTAATGGTAGGTGGTGCAGTACACCAGTATTTAAGGGATAGCAGTGAAAGAAGAGACCTCAAAAGCGATTGTGTGAGGAGCAGCCAGAGAAGGGAAGAAGAAAACTCAAAAGAGTATATGGTGTCACTAAAGCTGAGACTTCAAGATTGGGCAGGGTGCTGCCAGTGCTGCAGAGGTAAAATGAGGAAGTTCTTATTGGATTCAGCAGCAGGCAGGTTGTCTGAGTGGCCTTTTTGAGCACTGTTGCTTTGATGGTGAGAGTAGAAACTGGCTTCCAGTAAGATGAAGGAATGTTTGTGAAGGAAAAAGGAGAAAGGGTTGAATATATTTAATACTGGTAGGAAAAGCCAGTGGAGATACTTGGAAGGATATATTGGTTATGGTGGGCTATGTATGTAATAGATATTTTTGGTCACGGGTTTTGCTGTAATTTTTACCTTTTTCCTTCCCATTCCAGAAGCCACATATGTTTTGGAATGAAGTCACCCGAGGAGATGCGCCAACAAGCGCACATCCAAGTTGTGAGTAAGAACCTGTACAGCCAGGACAACCAACATGCCCCCTTACTATATGGGGTGCTCGACCATAGGATGGTAAGGCCCCCTGACCCTTCCTAGTACCTGTTGATAAAACTGGTGACTTACCAGACTGAAAGGAGCAAGGGCTTCCTTCCATCTCCCCAACTCCCCCTGCACGTATCAGACCAAGTCAAGAACTCTTGCCTTTAGTCAGCAAGGAAGGAATACCTGATTCTGATTCCGAGTCATGAAAATTAAAAGATTAAAAGAAAAAAAAAGTGGGAAGTGATCTCAGAAAGAAAATCGAAAAAGTAAAATAAATGATTCTTTGTCACCTGGCCAGACATGATGGCTGGGCCCTCTTTCCCGTCCAGCGGTCTGTGTTGATCATTGGGTGTGCTTTTTACCAAAGGGAACGAGTGAGAAGGATCGTCCATGTGAAACCTGTGGGAAAAACTTGGCTGACTGTCTAGGCCACTACGGGTATATCGACCTGGAGTTGCCGTGTTTTCATGTAGGGTACTTCAGAGCAGTCATAGGCATCTTACAGGTAAGCACACAGGTGCCAATTTCCAAGACATAAATTCTGGAGTGGTTGGTCAGGGACACTGGAATGAACTTAGGAATTGTGAGTGGTGAGGGATACATCTAGGGGAGGTTTTTATGCTAAATACATAATATTTTCCTCTTACGCTACATTAAATCACTCAAGGATTATTCATTTTATTTATGCTGAGAAGATGGTAGATACATGTTGTTAAAATAAATAACAGTAGTAGTTCAAACAATACAGAATAGCACAGAGGAAAAAACAAAGTGAACAAAGTCTGGCTACTGGCCGTGAGTACTGCTAATCTGGTGAACACAGGCTTTCTCTCTATGCGTATCCATAGTACGGAGCCATTTGCAGATCTGTGTATATGGTCACTCAGTGAAGGGTATAAGACAGGGCGACAGCATTTTTAAAAGACAGGAATTTTTCATTCTCCCTTATGCTTTTATCTGTCTTGCTTAATTTGAAAAAGATGATCTGCAAAACCTGCTGCCATATCATGCTGTCCCAAGAGGAGAAGAAGCAGTTTCTGGACTATCTAAAGAGGCCCGGCCTGACCTACCTTCAGAAGCGAGGACTAAAGAAGAAAATCTCTGACAAGTGCCGAAAGAAGAACATCTGCCATCACTGTGGCGCTTTTAATGGTGAGTGGAATGCACAGAAGGCTGGATAGCCCTTTTCACGCACTGTCTTCTGTTTAGTTTAATAGTTTTACATATAAATGTTCTGGAATCAGCTTTTCTCCTTATAAATTAGGGCTAAGAACCTAACAACTGATGTCCTATTAGGAAATGGACTTCTCATCTTTTATTGCTATAGATAGTAGTTTCAGTGATTTCATTAACCACACTACAACCTCTGGCCAATCTGAGAACCTAATTTTTTAACTGTTGCTAATTAAATTAACCCTTACAGGTACTGTCAAGAAGTGTGGATTACTGAAGATAATTCATGAGAAATACAAGACCAACAAAAAAGTGGTGGATCCCATTGTATCAAATTTCCTTCAGTCGTTTGAAACAGCCATTGAACATAATAAAGAAGTGGAGCCTCTGCTGGGAAGGGCACAGGTGAGCCTGAGAAAGACACATGCCCACCTTCTGCTTGCTTCTTCCACACATCACACACACATTCCCTCCCTGACCTCCACCCCATCCCCAGACGCCCACTATCTTCAAAAATGAAAGGTCCAGTTAGGTTCAGCAGCTCTCCAGCAGTTCTTATTTGACCACAACAAGTGTTTATCTGACACTAAGGTTAATGTGAACTGTCCTTGTAACGCCATGTGTTTTTGTTTTTGCTTTTAATTGAGATGGGTTCTTGCTATGTTGCCCAGGCTGGTCTCGAACTCCTGAGCCCAAGTGATCCTCTCACCTCAGCCTTCCAAAGTGCTAGGATTACAGGTGTATGCCACCAACCCTGTCCCCTTGTTTGTGTTTTTACCTTAGTTCTTTTTTAAAAAATTATTTTATACATTTGTTTATATATTATTTTAATTTCTGAGGCGGGGTCTTGCTCTGTCACCTAGGCTGGAGTGCGGTGGGGTGATCGCAGCTCATTGCAGCCCCAGCCTCCCAGGCTCAAGTGATCCTCCCACATCAGCCTCCCAAGTAGCTGGGACTACAGGCACATGCCCAGCTAATTTTTTAATTTGTTGTAGAGACAAGGTCTTGCTGTGTTGCCCAGGCTACAAACTCCTGGGTTCAAGCAATCCTCTTGCCTCAGCCTCCCAAAGTAATGGTGTTACAGGTGTCAGCCACTGTGCCCTGGCCTTCATCATTTTTAACAGTAACACTTTTTTTTTTTTTTTTTTTTGAGAATCTCACTCTGTCGTCCAGGCTGGAGTGCAGCTGCACAATCTTGGCAACCTCCAATCTCTACCTCCTGGGTTCAAGCGATTCTCTTGCCTCAGCTGAATAACTGGAGTTACAGGTGCCCGCTACCATGCCCAGCTAATTTTTGTATTTTTAGTAGAGATGGAGTTTCACCATGTTGGCCAGGCTGGTCTCAAACTACTGACCTCAGGGTTCCACCCACCTCGGCCTCCCAAAGTGCTGGAATTACAGACGTAACAGCCACCATGCCCAGGCAGTAATTATAGACATGAGAGCCACCACGCCCAGCCAGTATACATTTTTAATTGTATAGATAACATGTTACATTTTTATTGTAAAATATTTTAAAATCATAGCTATACAGGTCATAGACTATTCCTCACTTGGTTGATAAAGTACAAGAAAACTGTATGGAGTAAGAATGGATGGGAATAGACCAGCCACAGTGGAGATGGGTGTTAGAGGAGCGGGATCAGAGGTGAATGAGTGCCCATAGGTGGACATGTGGAGAAAGGGCAGTACTCCTGGAAACAGGGAGGGGGCGAGCATCAGCAATTGATTCAAGTGGAGATATCTCCAAGGCAGTTAGAATTAAGCAATCACAGATGAAGTTAAGGAGGAGGTATGTTTGGATCCTCATACTGCCATGGAAGTGAGGAGCTCTCTGAGCTAGTGGCAGCATGTTGAGTGAGCCCAAGGGGTAATGTGCCCTCCTGGCTGTGGCCTTACCCGCATCTCCCCCTCACTCACTGCTCTGCTCTGAGACCAGCCTCCCTAACATAACACAACCACATTGCTCCTCCCCAGGGACCTGCAGACCCTCCCGTTGCTTTGGAGGACCACTTCTCTGCCTCCACAAGCTCTCAGCAGTAACAGTGATTGTCCTGCAGGGCCTGGCAGGCGTTTCGTTTGAAAATGTCTCCTAAGAGATTTGGCCTAGGAGGGACCCACCTCCTGATAAAGAGTCACCTGTCTAGTGCCTCCAGCTTGGATCGCCGGGCATTCCCCCCCTGCCACCAGCTCCCTGTCCACTGCACCCCACTTTACCAGAGTTGACACCCTAGAGGTTTCGGGTGGTAGTCAAGAGCCTTGGCCTTGGGGTCAGATAGACATGAGATTAGAGCCAGCCCTGCTGCTTACCAGTTCTGTGACATGGGGCATGTGACCTAACCTGGCCTCCAGTTTCTTCATCTGTAGCATGGGATTGCAAGAGTGTCTACTTTAGAGCTACTGGGAGGATTGAGAGATGAGTTTCAGATCAGGTGTTTAGTGCATGGCCTGGCACATAGCAAGTGCTTGGAGCTTGTTGCCCGGTTGCAGTAGTATTTATCACTGCCACCACCACTCCTGTCACAGTCATGATCATAATGAACATAGCTGAGGGTTCATCCCACCTCTCTGCCTGCGTGCTTGTACTCCCTGTGTTCCTTCAGCCTGGCAAAGCCTCCCTCCCTCTTCCAACCCAGCCCTCCTCCAGTCCCTTAGCTGCTCTCAGGAAACCTCCTCTGCTGTCTGAACCGCCTTTGGTGTTATGCCTGTTCTTTGACAAGATGCATTTTTGTTTGATGCCTGTCATGATGTGTGGAGCAATGGCAGGTCTTCCGTGGTCATTAAGTCGTCCTAGGTCTTCTACTACCTGGGGAATGTGGGAGAGGGCAACACATGGATTCACCATTTGTCTAATTCCACGCAGCCCTCCTCAGAGAGGGCCCCTTTTGCATCTAAAGGATACCACATCATTGAGTATGTTCACCCTTTATGAAGAGGGCATACAGACAAGTGGGCCCGTGGCCCTCTGCCCACTAATCTGAGGATTGTCCATGTTCTGATGTGCTCCCCGCCTGTTTAATTTTCGAGAATGTGGAACCTGTGGTGTACAGGCAGCACGGCATGACTGAGTTGGAAGAGACCCTAGAGCGGTGGTTCTTGACCTTTTCTGGGTCACAGATATCCTCCTTGCCCCCACTTCAGGAATTGGACAGAAACTATAGACTCTATCCCCAGAAGGCTAATAGATACACATACCCAAATCTACGTCAACACAAGTCCGGGGGTTTGTGGACCCTGCAGATGAGTCCTTCCATAGAGGTCATCAGTCCAGGTGGAAATGCTTTCCGCAGTGTCCCTGGCACACTGAGTGGCAGGCTGGTGTTCTCTCAGCACCACCCGAGGCAACCCACTGCATCACAGAGAGCTCTAGTCGATAAGATGGTCTTCCTTGTGCAAAAGCGAGCCTTTCCTGTGCTATCTCCATCAGTCCCTTCTCAGTTTCTCAGTGCATAGCAGAATAAGTTGGCAGCCTCTTCCATGACTCTCTTAGGAGGCAGTTATGTCACTTGACAACCTCTCTTGCTAAGAGATGGTTTCCAGATTCTTGCCAATCCCTGTGCCATCTTGGATGCCCGGCAGTTCCATGATATTCCCAATCTCTTGTTTAGTACAGGTTGAATATCCTAGTCTGAAAATCCGAGATCCAAAATGCTCCAAAATCCTAAACTCAGAGCACTAACATGACACTCAAAGGAAGCGCTCAATGGGGCACTTTGGATCTCAGGTCTTTGGATTAGAAATGCTCAGCTGACAAGTATAATGCAAATATTTCAAGATCCAAAAGAATCCAAAATACTTCTGGTCCCAAGCATTTCAGATCGAGGATACTCAGCCTATACTGACTGTGGTGGTACTCCAGGTAAGTTCTGGCCTTTGTCCCATACTTACGTTTCTGTTAACACAATATCAGCTTTCCTGCGTGACTGCTTCAGGTGGCAGTGAGGTGCCCATTGCTGAAAGACAGGAAAGCTAAGGAAGGGAATTCTGCTCCAGGCAAGGACCTGGATAGAAGACCTCTCTGGCGCAATTTCTTGCTTCTCCTTTCCAACTATACTATGATGTCCTCCAGAGCAGGACAACAATAACTTTCTCTGGCTACAGTGTCATAAGGGCAGTAGCTGTTCAAACATTTATTTCTAACTTTGTTCCCCATCTCATTAAGTTATACTTAGTAAATTGTGCTTATAACATCCACTCTGAGTCACACAATTGTAGATCCCCAGGAAATTTCATAAGTAAGCAACAAGACAAGGTGACCATTGCTACCTTTGATCTTTGGCTCTCTCTAATAATTTGCATATTTCTTATATTGCAGGTAAGTTGTTTACAGCATTGCAGTTTTATTAAATAAAGTCAATACGAAGTTAATATAAGTCCATAAAGAAAATTTAAATATAATAAAGAATCAAAGAGATGTGATTTCAGCTTACCTAAAGACAGCTCTATTAACACCTCAGTGAATGCTTCCATTTCCTTTTCTCTACAAAGATGTACATTTTCCCCTGATGTGAGATTAGTCATATACATGCTTATTCCAGCTACCAATATTTTATGGACACTTTTGATGTCAGTTGCTACGTTTGTGTGGTATCTTTTTTGTTTCAAATGACTTCCTGCTTTTCCAGATATGGATATACCATGATTTTATTTAGCTAGTAACCTGTCAGGCGATTTCCAAATTTTCACTATTAAGAACGGCTTTTATTACCCGCCTACAAAAGAAAAAAAAAAAAAAACCCAGCTTTTGTGAACATTCTTGTAGCTAAATCTTTGTGTTCATTTCTGAAGTTAAACCCCTTGGGATAATTATGAGAAGTGGAATTTTTGGCTTAGAATAAAAGACATAAACATTTTTAAGGCTCTTGCAGCATAGCATGTCATTCTCAGAAATCTCTGTTATCACTTATCCTAAGTAACAGGTTGGAGAACATGGTGAAGGAAAACCTGGCCCAAGCTATGGAAAACTAACATAGGATTTCCATTTCTGCCTTTTGTTCTTTCCATAGGAAAACTTGAATCCCTTAGTAGTTCTGAATTTATTTAAACGAATCCCAGCTGAAGATGTTCCCCTCCTTCTGATGAACCCAGAAGCTGGAAAGCCATCTGATTTGATTCTCACACGACTTTTGGTGCCTCCTTTGTGTATCAGACCCTCCGTTGTGAGTGATTTGAAGTCTGGCACCAATGAAGATGATCTGACAATGAAATTGACAGAAATCATTTTCCTAAATGACGTTATTAAAAAGGTCAGTGCCTTCCCATTAGCTTGTAAGTTTTGTAGTATATCTATCCAAAAACTTCTGGTCAAGAAAATGTGAGAAAAATCAAACTGAGCAGGTTTGTTTCTGTTGGGGCTGTACTGGTTTCAGCATCGGATCTCAGGAGCAAAGACACAGATGATCATGGAGGACTGGGACTTTCTGCAGCTGCAGTGTGCCCTCTACATTAACAGTGAGCTCTCGGGCATCCCCCTCAACATGGCGCCCAAGAAGTGGACCAGAGGTTTCGTCCAGCGCCTGAAGGGAAAACAGGGTAGGTTTCTAACAAGATGTGTGGAAGCCGGCCCGCTGTCTTTGGTTCCTTTTCGTGGAGTGTCTGTGCAGCTTCTCTAATGGGAAGTTACAGGCTTTTCTCAATCTCTGTTCTTATGATTCCCATCAGCACATGTTATGCTACTGGGACCCATGACATGTTTTTGGCTATTTAGGTCGATTTAGAGGAAATCTCTCGGGAAAGAGAGTGGATTTTTCTGGCAGAACAGTCATCTCGCCCGACCCCAACCTCCGGATTGATGAGGTAGCTGTGCCAGTCCATGTGGCCAAAATTCTAACTTTTCCTGAGAAGGTAAGTGACTACTCAGCTGCTCAACTCTTTGTCTTAAATTCAGTTTTTTACATTGTATTTTGGTATGGCAAACAACAGGCATAGTCCCTAGTAACCCACCCAACCCACAGTTTGGTTTATATGAGTTATGTCTCTTCCCAGTTTGTTTTATACATATATGGTGGTATATAGTCTCTAAAACATCTGCAGCCACATTTGTTTCTGGCTTCATTTATATACTCATATACATGCTATACTTAACGCTTCTACAGCATTTTTTTCTGATTAATAACATCTTGACCGAGCATGGTAGCTAACGCCTGTAATCCCAACACTTTGGGAGGCCAAGGCAGGTGGATCGCCTGAGCTCAGGAGTACGAGACCAGCCTGGGCAACATAGTGAAAACTTTGTCTCTACCAGAAATACAAAAAATTAGGCAGGCAATGGTGGCACGCACCTGTGGACCCAACTACTCAGGAGGCTGAGGTGGAAGGATTTCTTGAGCATGGAAGGTGAAAGTTGCATTGAGCAGAGATCACACCAATGCACTCCAACCTGGGTGAGAGTGAGACCCCGTCTTTAAAAAAAAAATCTTAGACACTTTTCTATGTTGGTTCATACCTCATATTTTAAATTAAATGGTAAACATTACCCCTAGTTAATATTCTTGGGATAGATTTTTATTTTTAAAACCTTAGCAGTCACTGAGTCAAAGCATTTGAACATTTTGAGGCTATTGCTACATACCCAGAAAGGCTTTTAGTTTTTTAAGAGACAGACTCTTGCTCTGTCACCCAGGCCGAAGTGCAGTGGTACACTCGTAGCTCACTGTAACCTCAAACTCCCGGGCTCAAGCCATTCTTCTGCCTCAGCCTCCCAGGTAGCTAGGACTACAGGTGCACATCACTATGCTCAGCTAATTTAAAAAAAATTTTTTTAGAGATGGGATTCTCAGTGTGTTGCCCAGACTGGTTTTGAACTCCCAGCCTCAAGCAATCATCCCGCCATTGCCTCCCATGCTATTAAAGGCCCTTGTGTCCAGCTATTAATTTTTTTTTTTTTTTTTTTTTTTTTTTTGAGACTGAGTCTTACTCTGTTGCCTGGGCTGGAGTGTAGTGGCACAATCTTAGCTCACTGCAACCTCCACCTCCTGGGTTCAGGTGATTCTCCTGCATCAGCCTCCTGAGTAGCTTGGATTACAGGCGCCCACCACCACACCGAGCTAATTTTTGTATTTTTGGTAGAGACGGGGTTTCACCGTGTTGGCCAGGCTGGTCTCGAGCTCCTGACCTCAAGTGATCCACCCACCTCAGCCTCCCAAAGTGCTGGGCTTACAAGTGTGAGCCACCACGCCCCACTCATGCTTTTTTTTTTTTTAAATTGAGGTCTAGATAACTGTAGAACCTGCTAATAAGAGAATATTGATTGGCTTTACCCTTGAGACTCACAATTAGCCCAGATGATAGAAGCTCCTGGTAAGCTTGTATCGTGTGTCCTCAGTTGAGTTACTAATGATCCAAACATTTGTTTCTCCGAAATGGTGTTCGACAAGACAATTGATTAAGAGGTTACAGAACACAGTCGATGCAAACCAGGGCTTGTGGTGCTAGTGTCACCACTTTTAAACCTTACAACCCCACGGCCCCCCTACCCCCAACTGTTTCTAGGATCACAGAAGGTCCCTATAGATCAATCTAGCCTACCTGTTTTACCAGTGAGGAAACCAAGCAGCAAGAAAGGACTATGCCATGTCACCCAGTGAGCAAACAGCTGAGTTGACACTGGAAGCTGGGCACTTGTTTGCCAGTCCGTTGTTCAATGCTTAAGACATAGGCAGCAGGCTGCCCAGGGTGCCTCTCTTTCTCCTAGAATCCGTACAAGGAAAGTAAAGATTAAGATCCAATTCAGTATTGGGTTTTTTTGTACTGCAGGTAAACAAAGCAAACATCAATTTCTTGAGGAAACTGGTTCAAAACGGCCCTGAGGTTCACCCAGGAGCAAACTTCATTCAGCAGAGACATACACAGATGAAAAGGTAATCTTTTCCCAATCTAGTTGGATTTAACTACCTTCTCATAGCAAAGTTCACTGTGGTCGTACTCAGCCTCAGAATGCAATCCAGAATATACTTTGTGTGTCATTTTGTCATGTGAGAAATAATCTGTTTAAATTTCATGAGCTGAGGTATATCATTTGCTCTGTTCAGTCATTGAATATACATAAAGTTCTCCTTTGTTCTCAGGTTTGTAATGTTATTGGATCTAGGAGGGCAAAATACAATAGATACTAAAGTCTAAAGTGGATCATTGTGGCTGGGCTTCATGGCTCACATCTGTAACCCCAGCACTCTGGGAGGCCGAGGTGGGCAGATATCACTTGAGACCAGGAGTTCAAGACTAGCCTGGCCAACATGGTAAAACCCCTTTTCTACTAAAAATACAAAAATTAGCCAGGCATGTTGGTACGTGCATCTAGTCCCAGCTACTCAGGAGCCTGAGGCACAAGAATCGCTTGAACTGGGGAGGAGGAGGTTGCAGTGAGCTGAGATCACACCACTACACTCCAGACTGGGCAACAGAGCAAGACTCTGTCTCAAAAATATAGTAAATATATATAAAATAGATCATTTCCTGTGTCACCTGGGTTCCTGGGGCTTTTAGCATTTCTAAAATTAGGATATATCTTAAAATAAATTTATCATGGTTTTTTTGGTGTTGTTTTTAAGACGAAGTCTCACTCTGTCACTCGGGCTGGAGTACAATGTCACAATCATGGCTCACTGCAGTCTCCACCTCCTGTGCTCAGGATAGCCTCCCACCTTAGCCTCCCAAGTAGATGGGAGTACAGGCACATACCACCATGCTTGGCTAATTTTTGTATTTTTTGTAGAGGCAAAGTCTCACCGTGTTGCCCAGGCTAGTCTCGATCTCCTGGGCTCAAGCAATCCACCAATCTCGGCCTCTCGAAGTGCTGGCACTATAGGAGTGAGTCACCTTGCCCACTCTGTCATAGTTTAACAGGGAGCTTTTTTTCTTGGCACATAAACTAACAATATGACATTAAAATGGAGGTATCTTCGATTTTGTGAAATAGTTTATTAAAGATTGAATCCTAATCTGAAGAAGGAGAAACCTGGGGGGAGAACTTTGTTCTCACAGATCATGTTTATTGTTGCACATCCAGGTTTTTGAAATATGGAAATCGAGAAAAGATGGCTCAAGAGCTCAAGTATGGTGACATTGTAGAGAGACACCTCATCGATGGAGATGTGGTGCTATTCAATCGGCAGCCCTCGCTGCACAAATTGAGCATTATGGCTCATCTGGTGAGTAGGATTGCTTTTTAAATTTTCCATCATGTGGGAATTAGCCATGACTGTTGAGTGCTAAACTCTGGACTTCTAAAATTAAAATCGTCTGTTATCTCAAGTTTTCTTTTTTTTTGTCCTCCTTTCTTTCTTTCTAAAGAAGAATCAAGTTTTCATAACTTTTTTTTTTTTTGAGACAGGGTTTTGCTCTGTTACCCAGGCTGGAGTGCAGTGACACAATCCCAGTTCACTGCAACCTTGATCTCCCAGGCTCAAGCAAGCCTCCCACCTCAGCCTCCAAAGTAGCTGGGACCACAGGCATGTGACACCATCGATGGCTAATTTTTTTTTTTTGTTTTTGTTTGGTTGAAATGAGGGTCTTACTACACTATATTGCCCAAGCTAGTCTGGAACTCCGGACTCAAGTGATCCTCCCTCAGCCTCCCAAAGTGCTGAGCAGGTGTGAGCAGCCCCCACACCTGGCCCAATCTTTTGTAACTTTTGGTCTCCTTCTTCTCTCACATTTTAGTTTGAGTGAAACTTTCTTTTATTTATTTATTTATTTATATATGAATAGAGACGGGATTTCTCCATGTTAGGCTGGTCTCGAACTCCCAACTTCAGGTGATCCGCCCGCCTCGGCCTCCTAAAGTGCTGGGATTGCAGGCGTGAGCCATTGCGCCTGGCCTATTTTTTTTTTTTTTTTTTGAGATGGAGTTTCACTCTTGTTGCCTAGGATGGAGTGCAATGGCGCCATCTTGGTTCACTGCAACCTCTGCCTCCTGGGTTCAAGCAGTTCTCCTGCCGCAGCCTCCTAGGTAGCTGGGGATTACAGGCATGCACTACCACGCCTGGCTAATTTTGTATTTTTAGTGGAGACAGGGTTTCTCTGTGTTGGTCAGGCTGGTCTCAAACTCCTCACCTCAGGTGATCTGCCTGCCTCAGCCTCCCAAAGTGCTGAGATTATAGGCGTGAGCCAGTGCGCTCACCCCCAGGTGAAACTTTTTAATTTCAAGCTTCCTTTTAGTATGCTTTAATATATTTTAACATTAATTTTTTAGTATTTGCAACTTAATATTCATACAAAACATTAAAAAAGAAGATTTAATTTAAAGTTAGTATGAAAGTGACTAGCATGATTTCACAAAAACATACACATATATGTGTTGTGTGCACAAACTTATATAAAATAGGTATGGCAGAAAACTGACTTTTTTTTTTTTTTAGAGACAGTCTTGCTTTGTTACCCAGGCTGGAGTGCAGTGGCACAATCTGGTTCATTGCAGCTTTGACCACCTCAGCTCAAGCAGTCCTCCCACCTCCGCCTGCTGTAGCTAGGACTACAGGCATGTGCTATGATAGCCAGCTTTTGTGTGTTTTTTGAGAAAGAGCCTCGCTCTTGACACCCAGGCCGGAGTGCCGTGGTGTATTCTAGGCTCACTGCAGCCTCTGCCTCCCATTTTCAAGCGATTCTCCTGCCTCAGCCTCCCAAGTAGGTGGGATTACAGGTTCCTGCCACCACGCCTGGCTAATTTTTGTATTTTTAGTAGAGCCAGGGTTTCACCATGTTGGCCAGGCTGGTCTCACACTCCTGACCTCAGGTGACTCACCCGCCTCAGCTTCCCTAAGTGCTGGGATTACAGGCGTGAGCCACCATGCCCAGCCTTTTTTCCTTTTTTTTTTTTTTTTTTTAAAGTAGAGCTGAGGTCTTGGTGTATTGCCCAGATGTGTCTCGATCTCTTGTGCTCGATGGATCCTTCCACTTAGCCTCCAACAGTGCTGGGATTATAGGCATGACCCACTGTGCCCAGCCAGAAAATTGACTTTTGATTTAACTTTGTGTATTAACTAAGCAAGCGATGAAAATGCTTAAAAGCTTTTTCCTTGCATTTCCTTAGTCCTCCAACTAAGATCTTAAACCATGCTTTTTGGTGGTTTTGCAACAGCCGCAGTTCCTTTTACTGGAGATTTAAAATGGAAATGAGATGTAGCTTTAATTTGTTCAATATTCATAGAGTCTCCTGTCTGTAAAGCTGTTAATCCGTGGTCCTTTGCAAACAGTGTTTAAGCAGGCTCTCACAGTAACATTTTTTTCTAGATTCATTTTGGGGTATTCTGAACACATTATGTCAGTCTATTTACCTAACAGTAGAAATAACTAAGAAGTAGGTTATGATTATGGGATTATGATTGTGAGAACGTAGAGGGTTAACTAAAGCCTTCTGTTTCTGGAACCTTTTGCTTGGCTTTGGAACATTATAAAATAGAATTAATTAGGTTTTTTTACTGGCAGTGACACACACCTGTAGCCCCAGCTGCTAAGGAGGCTGAAGCAGGAGGATTGCATGAGTCTAGGAGTTCAAGGCTACAGTGTCCTATGAACACACCTATAAATAGCCACTGCACTCCAACCTGGGCAACATAGTGAGACCCTGTCTCTAAAAACAATAATAATAAAATAGAATTTTTTTTTTTTTTAATTTTCAGGCTAGGCACGGTGGCTCACACCTGTAATCCCAGCATTTTGGGAGGCCAAGATGGGTGGGTCACTTGAGGTCAGGAGTTCTAGACCAGCCTGGCCAACGTGGTGAAACCCCATCTCTACTAAAATACAAAAAATTAGCTGGTATGGTGATGCATGCCTGTGATCCCAGCTACCTGGGAGGCTGAGGCAGGAGAATCACTTGAACCAGGAGGTGGAGGTTGCACTGAGCTGAGATTGCACCACTGCACTCCAGCCTGGGCGACAGAACGAAACTCTGTCTCAAAAAAAGAAAAAGAAAATTTTCAAATACACACTAAAGTAGAAAGAATGGTCTAATGAATTTACATATTGCCATCCTCTATATGCAATAATTTTCAAGATTTAGCCACACTTGTTTTATCTTTCCCTTTTTTCTTCAATGAACCCACATCTGTGTCATTTTTCGTTATGTATTGAGTTTACATTTGTAACAAAAACTGACATAACCACAGTGATGTAGTCACACCTAACAAAATTAACAGTCATCTCTTGACATACGTGGTTCATATTCAAATTTCCCTAGTTGACTCAAAAATGTCTTTTTGCGGTTTGAGTCAAGATGCAAGCAATGAATTCATTCTAATTCATTCATTTATCAATGCCTGTGTTATTTTATTGGGCTACAAAATGGAACCCCGCTTGTTGAATCTATCATTCCTTTCACATTTATTAGCTAGAATTCTTGTAATGGAAAACACCCCCTTGTTAATCAGGCCTGTTTGCTTGCCCAGTGGTGTAGCTCATAAAGCAAAGGCCGTGTAAATGGTTAAGTCTTTCTCCTTTATTGTCGTTTTGGGAAGTAAGACCTTAGTGCTCTTCTGTGTTAGTTTCCATAGGAAAAATTGTTTTTTAAAAAAAGAAAGGGATCAGTGCTCAGTAACTTCCAACTAGGTTGGTTGGGATTTTTGTTTCGACTTTCTCTTTTTTCAGTGTCATTATAAACACATGAGTTTTTATTTAGTTGGTATATTTTAATCAACTTCTGTTAATCTTTTTGATACTTGAAACTGTGACATCCTTCACGGGGCCAGTGGAAGCCTTCACATTGGCCCCTTTGTTGAAATTCACTGCTTTGGTTTGATCTAATAAAGCCTCTTGAGTGAGTTTTTTTTTTTTTTTGAGACGGAGTCTCGCTCTGTCACCCAGGCTGGAGTGCAGTAGTACGATCTTGGCTCACTGCAACATCCACCTCCCGGGTTCAAGTGGTTCTCCTGCCTCAGCCTCCAGAGTAGCCGGGATTACAGGCAAGAGCCACCATGCCTGGCTAATTTTTGTATTTTTAGTAGAGACGGGGTTTCACCATGTTGGCCAGGCTAGGAGTGAGTCTTATATGATACATATCACTGGGCAGGACATACTGTAAATCTACTTTCTTACACCAGTGCCCAGTTTTCCAGGAAGCCATTTTTAATGTTTCAAAACAAAGAAGCTTTTGGATAAATGGCTAATTCCTCTTCCTATTTTGTTTCGTTTTGTGTTCCACAGGCCAGGGTCAAGCCGCACCGGACCTTCAGATTTAACGAATGTGTCTGTACACCCTACAATGCTGACTTTGATGGCGATGAAATGAACCTTCATCTTCCTCAAACAGAAGAAGCTAAAGCAGAGGCCCTTGTTCTGATGGGGGTACGTAGGGTGGCACAGCCCAGATTTTGCATAACAGCTCCTTGGAAGGAGGCAAAAGGGAACTTATATGAAAACACCACCACAGCTAACAATGCCAGAGAAGCCAGGCTGTTTCTGTTCTTAAACCGACCACTATCTGCCTATTTATTGCTCTTTTCAGTGGTTTCTTTTGAGCCTTTGAAGATCTCTTTGGAAATAGTGTATACATGAGTTAGGGTCCGTAACAGATGCATTGAGGGGATTTTCCAGCCTATAAATGTGGGTTCTGGGAGAAAATGTATACATGAGGACCAGTTATAACAAGATAAGAAAAGAATACAGCAATACCAATGTTGATTGTCACAAGGGAAGATGTCCTACCTAAGTAAATTTTCCAGTAGCTGAAGATTCATTAAGCACCAGCACATTTTCTTGAACATTCTGAATGGAAACCTTCCTAAACTGTATTGCATACTTCGCCTTCTTAAGGAATGCGGTATTTTACATAATGATAATAACTCTTACCACTGTTTTATTTTACAAATGCATTAATAGTAAATACTGCAGGAGATCAGTGACAGTAAGGCACATGCCTGCTCTTAAGGAGCTTACTCTTGGGCTTTAACTGTTGGCACAGGCCAGGCATGGTGGCTCAGGCCTGTAATCCCAGCACTTTGGGAAACCTAAGCAGGTGGTTCACTTGAGCTCAGGAGTTCGAGACCAGCCTGGACAACATGACAAAAGCCTGTCTCTACAAAAATTAGGTGTGGTGGCGTACGCCTCTAGTCCCAGCTACTCGGGAAGCTGAAGTGGGAGGATTGCTTGGGCCCAGGAGGTCAAGGCTGCAGTGAGCTGTGATTGTGCCACAGAACTTCAGCCTGGGCAACAGAGCAAGACCGTGTCTCAAAAGTAAAAAAAAAAAAACCTGTTGGCCCTACATGTACTATTCACCCCTGACCCATTAGTAACACAGTGGGGCGTAGTACCTGCTGTGTAGGATTTTTCCCTCCTGAACTTAATGATCCCTAGCTATTGAGTATTTCAACCTTCAGGCTTTCTTTTTTCAGTATTCCAGCTGCTTATATTAGGAACTGATAAGTGTTACAGTTATAAGTGTCCCTCCCTCCACAAACACTTATGACCATTTCCGATTTGATGCTTTTAACCTGTTTTGGTTTAGACTTTTAGTAATGCATCATAGTTTTGGGGTTTTAAGTTGTTGATATGTTTACATTTATTTTCTGTAATAAGCATAAACTATTTTTGTAACAAAAAGTCATGTTTAGAATGCTACTAGGAAGAATAGCAATCAGGTTGCACAACCAACCATTTAGACTTTGCTGTTGACTCTGACATTGAGGATCCAAACTGTGGACATTGTGTTATAACTACATATTTCACTGGCTACAAATGGCAGTCATAAAACAAAGGCTCCACAGATGTTGGGATAGAAGAATCCTTAGTTACCATGTGGGACAAGTTCCCTCAATTTCAAGTGAGAAAATACCTATTGTTCTGATTTAGCAGTGCTGTTCTCAGTGGAGTGCATAGGGCTCTAATTTGGATGTGAGCCCAAATTACTCAGAAGACCTTTTCAAAATACACGACTCAGCCCCTTGCACCCTGCTTCTACCCCTAGACTGCCTGTATCCCACCTCAGAGAGATTCTCTAAACCAGGAGGAAGAGCAGGCAGGCAGGTGTGCAATAGGCACATCTGGCTGAACAGCTGCCTCCCACTGTAATTGAAGGGTTCATGCTTTGGATTGTGGCTCAGAAGTAGGTAGTAATGGGTCTTTGTCTGAGAGGACCCTGCATTCTGGGTGAAAAGGCCCAGAAAACCCACAAACACACATGCACTTTCACATCAAGATTAGAGCAAATGTACTCTGATATACACAGTCTTCTTTACATGAGTTAATTATGTTTTACCAACTAACACCCTTTTTAGCCCAACGTAGACCCTTGTTAAATGTTTAATTAAATTATGTTGTTGGTTTATTGTTAGAACTTAATGTCTTAACCAAGGGACATTTAGCAGTTCTGTCATCATTGTGGACAAGCATGGAATTGGTTGACTTCAGAGGTAACAACGCTCCTTATCACTCACGGAAATGAATTTTCTTTGGAGAAGCATGTATAGTAATAACAATTGGGCCGAGTGCAGTAGCTCATGCCTGTAATACCAGCACTTTGGGGCCCTAGGCAGGAGGATCAGTTGAGTCCAGAAGTTCGAGACCAGCCTGGGCAACAAAGTGAGACCCTATCTACACAAAAAATGCAAAAACTTAGCTGGGCATGTTGACGTGGGCCTGTAGTCCCAGCTGCTTGGGAGGCTGAGCTGGAAGGATCCCTTGAGCCCCACGAGGTTGAGGCTGCGGTGAGCCATATTCAAGCCACTGCACTCTAGCCTGGGCTATTGAGGAAGATCCTGTCTCAAAAACAAACAACAATAAAATTTTCTTACATGGGTAGAGTT
Organism: Cacajao melanocephalus; assembly: GCA_963573385.1. Taxonomy (NCBI): domain Eukaryota; kingdom Metazoa; phylum Chordata; class Mammalia; order Primates; family Pitheciidae; genus Cacajao; species Cacajao melanocephalus. The sequence goes on along the minus strand of CAUYLG010056254.1, from coordinate 32,655 downwards.
CTTCATAGAATTCTGAAACAACTTCACTTGGTATTTCATTTTGGTGTTGGTAGGAACCTCCTAGGTCAATCTTGCTGTATTTTTTTCTCTCCCCTTGACAGATAAAGGAACTGGGAGTTAGTGATGAAGCTGGGATTCAGACCCCTGTGTTTCATTTCTCAGCCTCATCCTTCTGCTACTCTGTATTTGCTCATAGCTATTCAAAAACCTTATGATTCAGGCTTTGGGCTGCATCATGCATCCATGAACAGCTAACTTACTGCGCTTACTTTTCCTACAGACTAAAGCAAATCTTGTAACCCCGAGGAATGGGGAACCGCTGATTGCTGCTATTCAGGATTTTCTAACAGGTGGGTTGGTGAAGTTCACTTGAAAGGAGACTTCTGACTGGAACACAGTGTTCCTCATTCACAGTGATTCATGTGATGACTTGAAAAGCTATTTAATAGCCTGTGTTTAATTTGGTCTTTTGTTTGCTAAGTTTGATCATGAACTTCCTCATGGGGTTTTTTTTTTTTCTTTTTAATTGGTTGGTTATTCATTAATTCAGCAAGTCTTTAGTGAGCTCCTCTCATGGACTGGGCATTTTCTAGACCTAGTGTCTGGCTTAGAATCTCTCCCCTTTGCCTGGGGATACACAGTGAACAAAACAAAGTCGCTTTCCTGTGGAGTTGGATGCTAGTTGGAGGAAAGAGCCAGTAGCAGCTGTTTTGTTTTAATTCGCGCTGTTGGTCATGGTTCAAATGTATTTTAAAATGGAAACCTTGCTGGTTTCCCACAATTTCATTCCTTTTCTTTGTTTTGTGTTGGTTCCGAACACTTAGGTGCCTATCTCCTCACTCTCAAGGACACTTTCTTTGATCGAGCCAAGGCTTGCCAAATCATTGCTTCCATATTGGTTGGCAAGGATGAGAAAATTAAAGTTCGCCTGCCACCGCCTACAATATTAAAGGTGTGTGTGGGAGCTGTGTCTTGGTGCACAGGGGTGTGTTTGTGTCCGGGTGGGTGAACTGGTGAAATGAGTGGAACCATGTTGGTACCAGGCTTGAGGGCAGTCCCTGGGCCATCTGGCTTTGTCTACTGAAGGGGGTTTGAGACCATGCTCAGCCCACTGACTCTCAGGCTTCCTCCCCTCCCTCAGCCTGTCACCCTATGGACTGGAAAGCAGATCTTCAGTGTCATCCTCAGGCCTAGTGATGACAATCCAGTGAGGGCCAACCTGCGAACCAAGGGCAAGCAGTACTGTGGCAAAGGGGAAGATCTCTGTGCCAATGATTCCTGTGAGTGGATGGAACTCCGGTGGGGAGGAGGAGGGACGTGACAGGAAAGCAAGTGGCCAGTGGTCAGCTTCACTGATAATTTCGCTTAAGCAGGCAAATTCAGTGTTTCTCTAAGCCTTAGGTGGGAAGTTTATTCTTCGGGAAAATGTAGCTGGTATTTCTTCTCTCAGGTGTAATTCCCCAGTTCTCTAAAAAGTAGAGATCGTATAGACACATGACCCAATGGTTAGAATGTTCTCTCTAAATGTGTTTTGTCTTAAGTGACTAGTTTTTGTCACTCAGTACAGTTTGTCTTTATTTTGTCATTTTATTTGCCATCGACGAGGATTTTATTATTTAAGGCATTTAATTTATTATTTTGCATCCAAAACAATGTTCATAACTAAAAGTATGACTAAAAAGTATAATAAAAAACTTTTTTTTTACTTGTTTTGGAAAGGATTTTTTTTTTTTTTAAGAAGAGCAAGTTCTTCCTATGTTGCCCAGGCTGGTCTCGAACTCCTAGGCTCAAGCAATCCTCCCACCTCAGCCTCCCAAAATGCTGGGATTACAGGTGTGAGCCACCACACCCAGCCCGGGAAAGGATTTACATGCAAGTCATCTGAATCCATCTAAACCAGTTCAGCCTGAAGTGCAGTCCACCGAGCACTGTTACTTAGCCAGCATCTGTTGAGTTACTTCTGATGTGAGCGCGTTAGCTCACCCAGACCACTAATAAACAGTTCTCTAGCAGCCTAGTTTGAGTAGCACTGACTTAGAATGGGCTTTGCTGGCGAGACTTCAGGACTAGAAATGGTTCTCCAGAACTCTGTACCGAAGAACTGAATTGCAGAGTTTCTCTGAAGGTCAGGATTTCTGCTGTCTTCTAATAAAGAGCAAATGTTTTGAAGGGCACTGATATTCCTCAGGTTTATTTCTTTGGAAATACGCTCTCTGGTCTTTAAAATACTTCAGCTTCTTATTTTAGTCTGTTTTGTTTCTTCGTGGATATGAATTTCATGTTGCTGTTGTGTAGGCCGTACATGATGGTACCTTTGTTAGTTTTCAATATCTTATATGAGGCTGGGCATGGTGGCTCACGCCTGTAATCCCAGCACTTTGGGAGGCCAAGGCGGGCGGATCACGAGGTCAAGAGATCGAGACCATCCTGGCCAACATGGTGAAACCCTGTCTCTACTAAAAAACACAAAAAAATTAGCTGGGCGTGGTGGTGCACGCCTGTAGTCCCAGCTATTTGGGAGGCTGAGGCAGGAGAATTGCTTGAACCTGGGTGGCGGAGGTTGCAGTGAGCCGAGATTGCGCCACTGTACTCCAGCCTGGTGCCTGGCGACAGAGCAAGACTCTGTCTCAAAAAAAAAAAAATGTATGAGTAACAAATTGTTTTCAGTTTATAGAGCACTTCGCTGTACATTATTTCATCTGATGCTCAAAATAGCCTATAACATAAAGATGACAAGTGCTTGATACTGTTACCCACAGTTCACAGATGAGGAGAGTGAGGGCCAACTAGTATATTTCAGACTACACGCTGACTAGAGTTTTTATATTTTTCAAAAATTCCCAGGTTTTCCTTTAACCATCCCCAAACAACTTTAAAGAGAATTTCTATTTGTTCTGCTTTAACTGTCAGTATGGGAACATACTTTCTTAACAGTCTCAAATCCATTTTGGAATAAGGCAAAGCAACAAACGTTTGTCTAAATATATAATCATTCTTTCAGATGTTACAATCCAAAACAGCGAGTTGATGAGTGGCAGCATGGACAAAGGAACCCTAGGGTCAGGATCCAAGAACAATATTTTCTACATTTTGCTGCGGGACTGGGGGCAGAATGAAGCTGCGGATGCCATGTCACGGCTCGCCAGGCTGGCTCCCGTCTACCTGTGTGAGTTTCTCAGCTTTCTCCTTTTAGTGCCGCACTTGTTAGAGCCTTAAGGGTTTAAGTTATTTTGTTCTTTTACTGCCAGCTCATCCCCACCACACATATACACACAGAAAAAGATACTTGTTTCAGGCTAAATTATGTGTGCTGTTATTAATGAAATTAACTCAGTACTGACTAGTTTCACAGCAGATTTGAATTTGCTTTTCAGTTCTCTTCTCAAAACCTCAGTAGCTCCCTACCGTCTTCCAGACAGGGTTAGATTATAAAACATCCTTGATGGGCTGCATCCAAGGTACCTGTGGAAGCACTAGAACCCTGGGCTGTCCATGATTCAGTTCTCCAAGATTATTCAGTATTTGCCTACTATGCTTTCACTGTTCTTTTTTTTAATTTGCTCATGCTTTGAGTGTGCCCTGTGTCAAGTGATGTTTGCATGCCCTAAAAAATCTTTATTCCACTCTTATACCTGCCTGGGCATACAATTTTAGAGTGAAAATTATTTTCCCTCAGAATTTTGAGGTACTGCTCTGCTTTCTCCTAGCTTTCAGAGTTGTTAAAGGGTATTATCATTCTTATTCCCCAGCTTTTTTTTTTTTCTGAGACAGAGTTTCGCTCGTTACCTAGGCTGGAGTGTGATGGCGTGATCTGAGCTCTCTGCAACTTCCACCTCAAGCAATTCTCCTGCCTCAGCCTCCCGAGTAGCTAGGATTACAGGCGCCCACCACCATGCCTGGCTAATTTTTTGTATTTTTAGTAGAGACGGGGTTTTTACCATGTTGGCCAGACTGGTCTCAAACTCCCAACCTCAGGTGATCTGCCTGCTTTGGCCTCCTAAAGTGCTGGGATTATAGGTGTAAGCCAGCACACCTGCCTTTTTTTTTTTTTTTTTTTTTAAAGATAGGGTCTTGCTCTGTCACCCAGGCTGGAGTGCAGTGGTATGATCTCAGCTCACTGCACCCTTCCAAGTAGCTGAGACTACAGACACATGCCACCATGCCCAACTAACTTTTGTAGAGATGAAGTCTCACCATGTTGCCCAGGGTGGCCTTGAACTCCTGGGCTCAAGCAATTCCCCTGCCTCTGCCTCCCAAAGTGCTAGGATTACTGGCATAAGCCACTGTGCCTGGCCATTGAATTGTTTTTTCATTCTAAAAACTTTCAGAATCCTCTCTGTTCTCTGGAAGTTCACAAGGATATACCTTTGGTATTGTTCTTTTTTCATTGATTGTGCTAAGCACTCAGTAAATCTCTTTTAATCTGCAACTGTGTGTCCTTCCATTCTGGAAATTTTCTTAGGTTGTTTGTTTGATAATTTTCTCTCTTTTATTTTCTCTGTCCTTTCTTTTTGGAACTTCTGTTAATTACATATTAGAACTCCTGGATTGATTATCTAATTATTTGTATTATTTTCCCTGTTTGCCATTTCTTTATTCTAGATTCACTTTATCTTTTAACACTTCTATTGAGTTTTAAATTTTTTTCACTATCACGTATTTAATTTCTAATTTCAGTATTCTTATTCACAGGTAGGGTTTTGTTTTTGTTTCATTTTTAAGGCTTTTTTTTTGATCCCTGAATGTATCTTCTTGCTCACTCTGAGAGAATATTATTTTTATAGTTTTCTTATATTTGCTTCCTAAATTTTCTGTGTCCTTTTAGTTTCTTTTTCCTGTGCATTTGTGTCTTTTGTCTTTCATGTTAAAATCTTTCCTCAAATATCTGGTAGTCCTTTAGGAGTAAGGACTGAAACACTGGAAATGGAGCTGACCGGTTGATGGACCTCTCGGTTTTTTGATTGAGAAAAAAAAAATCTTGTATTGAGGAGATACCAGATATCCTTATTAATAACACTTTTCTCTAGGGAAGCTTGATTTCCCAGAGATGTCTTTTGCAGTCTCCATCTCCTAACTAAGGGTAGAGACCTGGCTGCTGGGATTTGGAGAGCTGCACAGGAAATCTGTCTAAGGGTTCTCAAGTGCGGAATATACAGACGTTCCCTCAGTGCTCTTGCTTACAGTTATTTCATTTGCCTGGTATCCCCAGACCCAAAGCCGCTCTGATTCCATTTTGCTGGGAGTAAACTCACATCTCCTACTAGAGTAAGGGCCTGGAGCCTGTCCTTATACCGACTTTCCACTAGGTTTCCTTGTTGTTTCCAGCACATTCATCACCTCCAGCATTTGCAGAACCTGATGATCTCATTTTTGAGCCTTTCCAGGCCCATGACTCCTCTTGTCTACAGATACTTTTAGGTCACCCCTTCCTATCCTGCTAAGCCAGAAGCCACTCACTCACTTTATTTCTACATGCAGTATATTGTAGATAGGATCAATAGTGGCACCAAGTTCCATCAAAGGTGGAGAATACTTTTTTTTATTTGACACAGGATCTTGCTCTGTTGCCCAGGCTGGAGTGCAGTGAGGTGCTTGTGGCTCACTGCAACGTCCACCTCCTGGGCTCAAGCGATTCTCCCACCTCAGCCTCCCAAGTAGCTGGGACTACTGGCGTGTGCCACCGTACCGGCTGATTTTTTAAGGTTTTTGTAGAGACAAGGCTGATCACAAACATCTGGGCTCAAGCAATCCTCCTGTCTCAGCTGCCTGAGTCACTGCACCCAGCTCTCAGGCCACCCTTTAGTGTTTAATGTCACTCTGCTTTAGATGATAGTTGGAAACATTATTGTGTTTCCCCACCAGGTCGTAAGGTCTCTGAAAGAACGTCAGTGAGTCTGAGTCATTTTGTGTAACTCCCTGATGACTGAGAGAGAGCTATTATTTAACTGAATTGTGATGAATTCTGTGAAGATACAAACTTTTTTATACTTTAAACTATACATATGTAGTTTATATATAGTACAGACTATATCTAGCAGGCATAAACTATACTTAGCAGGTTTGCTGAGTCTCATTTATGGCCCTTTCTTCCTGCTCTGTCTACCAACTCTACAGCTAACCGTGGTTTCTCAATTGGGATCGGTGACGTCACACCTGGCCAAGGACTGCTAAAGGCCAAATATGAGTTGCTGAATGCTGGCTATAAGAAATGCGATGAGTACATCGAAGCCCTGAACACGGGCAAGCTGCAGCAGCAGCCCGGCTGCACTGCTGAGGAGACCCTGGAGGTGAGCCTGGCCCTTTGGTTTGGGTTCACCACTTTCTGCGCACAGTGGCCGAAATGGTGCCCTCTGAGGTTGTGCTGAGCCATGAAGAGAGGTAGCAAAGGAGTGGGCAAGTCAAGGCAGTGACGTCCGTCTCATCGGGGCCCTGGGCTCACTGTGTGTGTTCTCATTTGTTTCCCGAGGGTAAGGTCTTTCTTCAGATCCTCACATCCCTCCCAGCTTTCACATTCCAGGTGGTGAAAACGGCCATCTATTCATTCGGCCACACGGGGCTGCTCTTGTTCTGGTGGCACACTCAGACCACTTCTGTAACTGGTGCTCTAGGGCTCCTGCTGTTTCTGTTTTCAGCATCCTTTAGGTAGAAACTGACACCACAGCTCTTTGGAGTTTGTTGTTGTTGTTGTTGTTGTTGTTGTTGTTGTTATTGAGACGGAGTTTTGCTCTGTTGCCAGGCTGGAGTACAAAGGCGCAATCTCAGCTCACTGCAACCTCCCCGTCCCGGGTTCAAGTGATTCTCCTGCCTCAGCCTCCTGAGTAGCTGGGATTATAAGTGTTTGCCACCACACCCGGCTAATTTTTTGTATTTTTAGTAGAGACAGGGTTTCACCATTTTTGGCCAGGCTGGTCTCAAACTCCTGACCTCAGGTGATCCACCTGCCTCAGCCTGTTTGTTTGTTTTTGAGACAGAGTCTCAATCTGTCACCAGACTAGAGTGCAGTGGCTCAATATTGACTCACTGCAACCTCTGACTCTCTGGTTCAAGCAGTTCTCCTGCCTCAGCCTCCCAAGTAGCTGGGATTACAGGCACGCACCACCAAGCCCAGCTAATTTTTGTATTTGTATTTTTATATTTTTAATTAATTTTTTTTTTAGATGGAGTTTCACTCTTGTTGCCCAGGCTGGAGTGCAATGGTGCAGTCTCAGCTCACTGCAACCTCCCCATCTTGGGTCCAAGCGATTCTCCTGCCTCAGCCTCCCGAGTAGCTGGGATTACAGGCATGCGCCACCATGCCCGACTAATTTTTTATTTTTAGTAGAGACGGGGTTTCTCTATGTTGGTCAGGCTGGTCTTGAACTCCCCACCTCAGGTGATCTGTCTGCCTCAGCCTCCCAAAGTGCTGGGATTACAGGTGTGAGCCACCGTGCCTGGCTGCATTTTTTGTATTTTTAGTAGAGACGGGTTTCACCAATGTTGGCCAGGATGGTCTCCATCTCCTGACCTCGTGATCCACCTGCCTCGGCCTCCCAAAGTGCTGGGATTACAGATGTGAGCCACTGCGCCTGGCTGGGTTTTTGTTTTTTTAAGACTGAGTCTCACTCTGTCACCTGGCTGAAGCACAGTGGTGCAATCATGGCTCACTACAACCTCTGACTCCCTGGTTCAAGTGATTCTCTTGCCTCAGCCTCCCAAGTAGCTGGGATTACAGGCACGTACCACCACATCCAGCTAATTTTTTTTGTATTTTTAGTAGAGACGAGGCTTTGCCGTGTTGGCCAGGCTGGTCTCGAACTCCTGACCTCAGGTGAGCCACCCACGTCGGCCTCCCAAAGTGCTGGAATTATAGGTGTGAGCCACTGCACCTGGCCTTACCACGGTTCTTTGAATGTGTGGTCTTTGAAAGAGACTTGGATGCAGAAGAAGGAAAATTCATGTCAAATAGTCATATTCTTAGCCTATGCCCCTCATTTGAAACTAGTTTAGCTGAAATCTCAACCAGCATGGGTCAGAATCAGTATCACTGCCAGCCTGTAAGAACCTGAAACTCCCTCCAGCAGCGAGGTCAGCACTCTGAGTGCACCAAACTTTCACCTGGCCGTCTTCTGCCTCACCAATAACCTGTAGCTCTGAGCTTTGACCCACCTGAGTGTGGAAGAAAGGCCCTTTAAGCAGTGGGAAGTTTTCTGATGAAATACATTTTCTAAAGCAGGGAGAAACCAGAATTGTGTGAGGTATTTACCATTAGCTCATTCTTAATCTTACTCTCACCAAGTCGTAAAGAAAGAAAGAGAAACGGATATTTCTCACTGGTACCTCCTAGAAAATTACTTGAGGCCTCGGCAGCAGCAATTTTTAATGGAACCAGACTCCTAACTGATTCAGCATCCTAGTTTGTAAGTTGAGGAGTAACTGTGTGGATGAGCTCATAAGCCAGAATATTCTTGTGAAGTCACCTCATCACATGCCTGGCTTGTGGGCATTCAGATGTCTGCTTGGCAAGAATAAGTAGATAGACAAATTTACAAACAGTACAAGCAATTCTCTTTTACATACTACATATTATCTTATACATTTTTATAGGGGTATGTATGTGTGTCCACACAGCTATGTATATACAATGTTTTGTTGTATAGGGCAGTATACACAAAGCCATACATTCTACCTTATGGGCCATTTAAAGGATTTTTCATGGTCAATTTTAGGCCAGGCTTGGTGGCTTATGCCTATAATCAAGGCAGGAGGATTCCTTGACGCCAGGAGTTCGAGACCCACCTGCGCAGCATAGCAAGACCTATCTCTACAAAAAAATTTTTTTTAATTAGCCAGGCATCATGGGGACATGTACCTGTGGTCCTAGCTACTCAGGAGGCTAGGGCAGGAGAATTGCTTGAGCCCGGGATTTTTGAGGCTGCAGTGAGCTATGATCATGCCACTGTACGCCAGCCTTAGCAACAGAGTGAGACCCTGTCTCTAACAAAAAAAAAAAAAAAAAACAAAAACTTTTTGCCTTAGTGATTTTAAAACCTTGTAGAGGATCCGTGTGTTTGTATAGCCAAGGCATTTTGCTCCTCTAAGGTTCTGAAACATTTATTGATTGAAAATCAGGCATCTTGCCTCAGTATTTTCAAATTTCTTTAAATGTCAGATTGAACATATGTAATCCACAGAGGCAATGAGGACAACCCACCAAGGATCTCCTTTTCTCCCTCTAGGCACTGATCCTGAAGGAGCTGTCTGTGATCCGAGACCACGCCGGCAGCGCCTGCCTCCGGGAGCTAGACAAGAGCAACAGCCCCCTCACCATGGCTCTGTGCGGCTCCAAAGGTGTGCATACCCCTCTCTCACCTGCTGGGAGTGTGTTCTCCGTATAGGCTGGTTTGGTTCCAGAAAATGTAATAGTCACAACTTCCAACAGGCATTTCATTTACTTAAGGGGATCTTTTTAAATCAGAGAGAGACTTAATTATTTGCATTTGGGGAAGTTTAACTGTTTTGGAAGAATTTGTTGGTAATGTGTGGATTCTGAGTTTAAGGGTGCTTTGAGCAAATGTCTTTAAAAAAAAAAAAAAAAAGAAGAAGAGGCCAGATGCTGTGGCTCATGCCTATAATCTCAGCACTTTGGGAGGCCGGGGCCAATGGATTGCTTGAGCCCAGGAGTTCAAGATCAGCCTGGGCAGCATGCCAACACCCCAACTCTACAAAAAATAAAAAAATAAAAAAATTGGCCGGGCGTGCTGGCGCACACCTGTAATCCAAGCACTTTGGAGGCCAAGGCGGGCGGATCACCTGAGGTTGGAAGTTCAAGACCAAGCTGACCAACATGGTGAGACCCTGACTTTAAAAAAAAAGAAAAAAGAAAAAAAAATTAGCTGGGCATGGTAGCGTGTGCCTGTTCTCCCAGCTACTCAGTAGGCTGAGGTGGGAGGATCACTTGAGCCCAGCATGTTGAAGAAGAAAGAAAACTAGGAATTTTTTAATATACTTAATGATTTGGCAGAATTCTTTTAATTTTGTAGATACCAGGCCCTCAGAGCATTCAGTTGTGATGATGCATTCAAATTCAAAACCTCCATGCTTGTATTTCTGTACCCCCTTTTTTTTTTTTACAGGATAAAGTCCAGTCTCTTTAACTTTGCTGGCTTTCACCCCATTGTCTCCTGCTTCCTGTCCTCAGGACATGCCCCACACTTTGCCATTCCTTTGTTTTTGCTTCCCACTTTCCCACCCACTTTGGAATTCCTCCCCCTCTCCCTTTATGTCCTGATCATAATGTCCTCCAGGAGTCCAACCTGGACTTGCTGACGCCTCCTTGAAGACTTGCCTGTCACTTCCCCAGCCTTTCCTCTGACCCACACATGCTTCTGGCTCCTCTTGTCCTCGTTCTGCCTTTCTCGTGTTGCTGACAGTTCCGTGTTGTCTCGATTGTATTTCTGTCTTCTCCTGTTCCGGGACCATGACCTTGTTGAGGATAAGGGCCTATGCTCTTATTCCTGTTTTACCCTCCTGATCTGCTTGCACTTCAATTAGTGTTATTTTTGTAAATGAATGTTACATTTCTGGCCCATGTTCCCAGGTTCCTTCATTAACATATCACAAATGATTGCCTGTGTGGGACAGCAGGCCATCAGTGGCTCTCGAGTGCCAGACGGCTTTGAAAACAGGTCCTTGCCTCACTTTGAAAAACACTCAAAGGTAAGCAGTAGCAGATCAGGTAGAACTGTGAAGGCCTCTTCATCTACACTGTCCTCCAAGAAACACAGACCTATCCAGATCAAAGACTATTGGTCAATTTCATGTGGAGTTTTAGATATGTGGTTTTTTTTTTGTCATTCTATTAAGATACACTTCAGGCTGGGCACAGTGTCTCACGCCTGAAATCTAGCATTCTGCGAGGCCAAGGCAAGAGGATTGCTTGAGGCCAGGAGTTTGAGACCAGTCTGGCCAACATAGTGAGACCCCATCTCTACAAATAAATAAACTTTACCCTTGATCTTAGCCAAAAGGCCAAGAAGCGATAAAATAAACTTCAGATACATATGTACTTCCCATGTAATTATCACAAAAATACTTCCTATGCAATTCACCCATGTAAGGCATACAATTCGGTGACTGTTAATATAGTCACAGAGTTGTGCGGCCATCACGACAATCTACTTTTATAGAATATTTTCAGTGCCCAGTAGACGTTAACAGTGCATGGTTATGTTTTGGAGGTGGGCAGATCTGGCCCACAGGAAGGATGTCTTGAAGGTGTCATTTCCCAGGGAACGGGCAGGCAGCTGCCATCCACAGGGTGTCCTCTGAGGTCCTTGACTGCTTGCCTGCTTTACGGAGAGGAGCCGGATCTTAGGTTTCCCTCTCCTGGGCCACTTGCCTGCCACTGGCACCAGCACCAGCTCCGGCTGGGCCCTCATTCTCCTTGTAGCTGGTACAGTTGCTTTGTCCAAATTCTTTCTCCACATAGATTATTTCAAGGGCATAGAGAGCCTGCCATTTCATGAGAATGCTGGCCAGGTATTTATCGTCTCAAGCTGGTGTATTTTCTGATTTGAGTGGATTTCAGAATCGTGGGCCTTGAACTTTTTTTTTATTTTTCTTTTTTTCTGCCTCTCTTTAGCTCCCAGCTGCTAAAGGCTTTGTGGCTAATAGCTTTTATTCCGGTTTGACACCAACTGAGTTTTTCTTCCACACAATGGCCGGCCGGGAAGGTCTAGTCGACACGGCTGTAAAGACAGCTGAAACGGGATACATGCAGGTAACCTGAAGAAATGTAGGCCGTTAGCAACAGAGCAGGACAAGGCTCGGTTGGTTTTGACTGTTGAATGTTTGCACATTTTGCACATGAGCTATAATTTACCTAGTCTTGCGTTAAATTTAAAAGGAAAAAATTAGAAAGGTAGATGCCCTGGAAATGAACAACCAAAAAAATGGAATGTGTTCCAAATCATCCTATGTCCCTTGAATGATCAAGACCAAGCCAGAGCGACGCATAGCAAAGCGCTATTAGAGGAGGACATGACTAGAAGTACATTGTGGACATGTCATTCAACCTCACGAAGCCTTGCTTTGCTAGCACGTGACAGTGAGGGTGACAATACATACCTCCTGGTTATTGCGAGGCTTCTGCCCCTCTCTTTGCAACTATTTGTATGTAACTCACTATTAATATCATTCTAATTAACCCTAATGACCTATTCCAGTGCCTGCTGGAGGGCCTGGATGCTTAGGAGGAAAGCATTTCCCAGAGAGTATATAGCTTTAAGATAATAGACTCTGGGGCACAGGGCTAACCTAGAGGTTTCTCTGTATTTGTGCTTCTCAAACTTTGCCACGAAAGTACCCCTAATGGCAGAGCAGTGAAAAATGCATCTTCCTGTGGTCTTATGGAAGACTGACAAGATGTCTTTTCAGTCCCTCTACTCTCTACTCAATAATTTAACTTTTTTTTTTTTTAAGTAATGTTCTAAACTACTGAAAACACCAGATAAAGTCAACATTACAAGTTGCCGGGCCATGAACGTGCTTTGTGTCTTCTCTCTCCCTACTGTGGAAGCATGGCCCTTTGCAAGCTGGAAAACCAGGGTAGATAAATCAGAGATGTGAGTGAGTGAGCCAGAACAAACACGGTGATTAATTTTGACAGTGGACACCTATGTCCAAGTCAGTAGGTCTCTATTTCCATAATCTCTCCTGTACCTTGTGTATCATTGTCATACTTTTAATCATCTTTTTTTGTGTGTCATCCATGGAATACAATTGATCGTCTTTTGATGGGAAATTGCCCTTCAGTTTTGGAGCATGCTGCTTTTGTCAGAAACCCAACAGGCTGTGAAATACTTTCACCACTCTTGCCATAATGTGTGTTTTGACTTAACTTTTTTGTCTTTACTTTTTTGAAGTAGAGAGTATGACTTTCCCAGAGCAGTGTGTTAACATAAACCAAATTAGTTCTGGCGGAAGGGATTTTTGTTTTGAAGTTGCCTAGAGGAAGATTTCTTTCTCTTTAATTCGCTGAGCCACCATAGCACTGCTGGCTGGAGTGTTCAGCTGGTGGACTGTTCTCCCTAAGTAGATTTGAGAAGTAGTTGCTGCCCGCTGGTTCAGACACAATACTGCCCCTGTTCTCTCTTCTTCCCCCTCTGTCCCAGAAGAGGGCCTGCACCTGATCCTCTGTAATTCATATTGAAGTCTGCAGGGGTCCTGGCTTCAGTTCTGTTTAGAAATGCAAAGCTATTGCATTAATTTATACCTTAGGGAGAAAGAGAAGGAAGGTAAAACAGCCTAGGAAAACAGTGTTTGCAGAGTCCTTTGTGGGTGATGGGGTTTAAATTGCATTGGTTCTAAAATACACTAAAGTGTAGGAGGTTGGAGCATATTTTAAATCCCACTGCACAGGCTGTTGAGGCATTCTTGCTCTTGGTCTTGGGGTGAGAGGACTCTTTTTAAGGGATTTCTAATAAAGTAGTTTTATGTGATTAAAGTGCTTCTAACCTTGCGACTCTTGAGCTGCAAATCTTACCCTCTGCGCATGTGACTACTCTTCTCAAAGCAGCTGAGCTTTTTCTTCCTTTTCCTTTAGCGAAGGCTTGTCAAATCTCTTGAAGATCTTTGCTCCCAGTATGACCTGACAGTCCGAAGCTCTACTGGCGATATTATCCAGTTCATCTACGGAGGAGATGGTTTAGATCCTGCAGCTATGGAAGGAAAAGATGAACCTTTGGAGTTTAAAAGGGTTCTGGACAACATCAAAGTAAGACTTAGCATTATATCTGGGGATAGAGTGTTTTTAAGGATGTTTCTTTAGGATGGAAGTACCGTTTGAACTGTCACTTGCAGTTGATAAATTCTTCAGTTATATCTGCCCAAGCACTGGATTAGTATCTTTTTCATTGTGTCACTCTGTATAATTTTCCAATATTGAAAGGGAAGGGCCATGCACAATGGCTCATGCCTGTACTCCCAGCACTTTGGGAGGCCAAGACAGGAGGATCACTTGAGGCCAGGAGTTTAAAACCAGCCTGGGCAACAAAGTGAGACCCCATGTCTATTAAAAAAAAAAAAGAAATATATATATATATATATATATATATATATATATATATATATTTAATTTCCAATATTAAAAGGAAAAGGCTAGGCACAGTGGCTTACACCTATAATCCTAGTAATTTGGGAGACCAAGGCAGGAGGATCACTTGAGGCCAGAAGTTTGAGATCAGCCTGGACAACAAAGTAAAATCTCTATTTTAAAAAAATACTTTTTAAAACATTAGCCAGATATGATATGTACCTGAAGTCCCAGCTACTCAAGAGGCTGGGGCAGGTGAATCCTTAAGCCCAGGAGTTTGAGGTTACAGTAAGCTGATTTCACTGCTGCATTCCAGCCTGGATGACAGAGCAAGACCCTGTTTCAAAAAAAAAAAAGACCAAAAAAAAATTTTGTTTTCAGTTGAAAGTCTAGTGTTAGTCGTAATCAAATGCCAACAGAAGAGGGCTTTGTTTGGTTTCTCTCTGTGTCAAGTAGCGTGTACTAGAGACCAGTTTTGTAAGTCATGGGTATTGAAAAGCAGGCACACTTCACATGCTTTGAGAATATAACTTGGAAAAACCTTTTTGGAGAGTAGTTGGACTATATCAGTCTGAATTTTAAATATGTGTCCCTTTTGACCCAATAGTTTCCCTTACAGAAATTCCTTTTACCCTTTGGAAATGGTCTAACTATGCCAAGAAAGTTTTTCCCAGGCTGTTTACAGTAGAGGCAAACCATCAGCAGAGGATAGGTCAAATACATAATGGTATGTCTATACAAAATAATAATAATGTAGCCATTAAAACACTGAGTCAACTGGACAAAGCAGAGGCGGAGAAAAAAGAGGAAATCAGCCAGGCGCAGTGGCTCACATCTGTAATCCTAGTTCTTTGGGAGGCCGAGGCAAGCAGATCACTGGAGGTCAGGAGTTCAAAACCAGCCTGGCAACATGGTGAAACTCCGTCTCCACTAAAAATACAAAAAAATGAGTTGGGTGTGGTGGCATGCACCTGTAATTCCAGCTACTCCAGAGGCTGAGGCAGGAGAATCACTACTTGAACCTGGGAGGCAGACATTGCAGTGAGCCAAGATGGCGCCACTGCACTCCAGCCTGGGCGACAGAGCAGGACTCTGTCTAAAAAAAAAAAAAAAAAAAAAAGGAAATTCATGAGCTTGAGAAATGGGAAAGTATTTTTACTCTTGAAATGTTTGTGTTTTTTAAATAACAGTTGATATTTTTCATGTAAATCTGGGTGGGGCGAAGGCTGGGAAGTGATGGGACAACACCTGCTGAATAGCCCAGAAATTTTTGTGTAGGATGGAGTTTCTGTTTCTTTAGTTGTCACCTTCATATGAAAGTTGAGTCCACAATTTGTTTTGAAAGAAAAATCACAGGTAGCTAAAAGCACACTGGGTAAGGTCATTTTATCCCTAGTAAGTTCTCTCTTCTACTACCGCCCCCTTTTCTGTGATCCCCACACATAATTTTCTTTTAATATTTGAGGCAGTCTTCCCGTGTCCAAGTGAGCCTGCTCTCAGCAAAAACGAGCTGATCCTGACCACAGAGTCCATCATGAAGAAAAGCGAGTTTCTCTGCTGCCAGGACAGCTTCCTGCAGGTGAGCTCCACCAGGTGCTGGCTTCTGTACCCGGCCTGGCCGTCGTCAAGAACTCTGTTTGCCAAGGGCTGGTAAGGGGATTTTATAAGCTGGGTTTTTGTTTTTTAAAGTAGGATTGTTCCTTTGTTAAAAAGTTTAAAAATGGGCCAGGCGTGGTGGCTCAGCACTTTGGAAGGCTTAGGCAGGTGGATCACCTGAGGTTAGGAGTTCAAGACCAGCCTGGCCAACATGGAGAAACCCCATCTCTACTGAACAAAAATTAGCTGAGCGTGATGGTGGGTGCCTGTAATACCAGCTACTCAGGAGGGTAAGGCAGGAGAATCACTTAAACCTGGGAAGCAGAGGTTATAGTGTGCTGAGATGGCTCCACTGCACTCCAGCCTGGGCAACAGAGTGAGACTCCATCTTAAAAAAAAAAAAAAGGTCAAAAATGGCCAAGGCAGGCTGGGTGCAGTGGTTCACGTCTGTAATCCCAGCACTTTGGGAAGCCAAGGTGGGCGTATCACAAGGTCAGGAGTTCGAGACCAGCCTCACCAACGTGGTGAATCCCCTTCTCTACTAAAAATACAAAAATTAGCCAGGTGTGGTGGCAGGTGCCTGTAGTCCTAGCTACTATAGAGGCTGAGGCAGGAGAATCTCTTGAACCCGGGAGGTAGAGGTTGCAGTGTGCCAAGATTATGCCATTGCACTCCAGTGTGGGCGACAGAGCAAGACTCAGTCTCAAAAAAAAGAAAAAATGGCCAAGGCAAAATCTCACCAGCCAACATGAAGAATTTATCTCATGTCTTTCTTAGTTATGTCTTTCACTCAAGCCTTTTCTCTATTAGAAAAAAAATGTTTTTTCCCTTTTAGAAGAAAAATGCTGATTTTGTTTAAGCCCTCTCCCTAACTCCAGCCTATGACCCACTCTATCCTGTGAACCAGCTCTTCTGTCAGTCATTCTGAATCCCAATAATTATTAGTAGTAGTCGTCTTGTTTTAATACCATTTATTTTAAACTGCTTTCTTTTGCCGTATTATGGATCAAAAATCCATTGAATCAACCTTTTCTATTCTTCTAGGGAGCGGTTACCTTGATACCCTCTTGAGGTTTTCTGGTTGGTTTGTTTGTTGTTTTTTTAATGGTTCTGACCTGCTCAGGCAGTTCTTTCATGTTTATAATCATGGTTAGGATCAAAAGCAAAGGGATACAGAAATCAGTAAGTGGTTTCCTTTGTCTACTAACTGGTAATTCAAATGTAGCACAAGATCAGCAGACCACGGAAGAATGTATCTCTTTCAGTAGATCAAAAATAAAAATAGCAAGTGAGCTTAAGTAAGAGTATTTGTGTAAGGAAGCCCCTCATTTCTTGTGTTCATGTGTCAAGGTGGGAAAGGTGAAAAACAGACTCTTCAAGATTTTAAAATCAAGAGTGTGGCAAGGCTGGTTGCCTTTGTTTTGCTTTTCTCCACCAAAGGCTTTCTTATTCTTTTTTTTAAAAAACTGACAAATTAGAGTTGTAATTTGTTTTTTCTTCCTGATTATGTTTACTTATTTATCTGTTTATCCTTGAAGACCTTAACTGAGACAGGTTATGAGAGCTCTCACGAGGTAATGTGCTTAGCATGCTGTGAACGCCAACAGAAAGGGCCCACTCTAGCAGCACCCCAGCATTTGCCATCACCAGAGAGAGCAGGTTTCTGTCCCGGTTCTGGCAAACACTGCTTTGCTTTGGACTGGTTCCTTTCTTGCCCTTGAAAAAGTTTAACAGGTGACCTCCTGCCCCGCAGCATTTGTTTATTCAGTAAGTGCTGGTTCAGCCTTCACCATATGTCACACAGTCCACAGATCTCGGGGATGCAAGGGTGACTAAACATGTCCTTGCCACCAGCAGCTCACAATCTGATGAGCTCAGATTTGCTGAGAGGGTCCAAAATCCACTGGCCAGAGCAGATGTGTCTGAGCCTGTGAAGTGCTCTCCAACCCTAGCCGGCATCAGAACCAAAGTGACAGAGGCACTCCTGAGTGGCATTGAGCCCTGGCCCCTGCCAGAGGCGGATGCCTGTGCTCATAGGCCCGCTGTGGAGTGTGAGAGGCTAACTGCTGGTTAATCGTATGATGAATTGTCTGCCAGTAGCCATGTTGTGAGTTCCCTCTAGTTTGCACGGTTTGACTCAGTGTGAGTTTTTAGCTGATTGTTTCAGTTTGTATTTCCAAAAAGTAAGCTGTTTTTCTTTTTTCTTTTTTTTTTTTTAATATTTATTTATTTATTCATTTATTTTGAGATGGAGTTTTGCTCTTGTTGCCCAGGCTGAAGTGCAATGGTGCAATCTCGGCTTACTGCAACCTCCGCCTCCCAGTTTCAAGGGATTCTCCTGCCTCAGCCTCCCGAGTAGCTGAGATTACAGGCATGCACCATCACGCCTGGCTAATTTTGTATTTTTAGTAGAGACGGGGGGTTCTCCATGTTGGTCAAGCAGTTTTTGAACTCTCAACCTCTGGTGATCCACCCACCTTGGCCTTCTAAAGTGATGGGATTACAGGAATGAGCCACTGCACCCGGCCTCTTTTTTTCATTTTTAAACCTAATTTCCAGCACCTTTGTGTAGGGAAAGTCATTCAACAAACCCATGGGAAGCGTGTCCATTGGGGTGGAAGCCGAGTTTTGTCATTTCCAGTGCCTAAGCCGGCAGATTGTTGTAGGTGTGTTCTTTTTACTCCATATGTGTGCACAGTCCCTTGCAGATGAAAACCTTCTGGGTCTGCTTGGCCTTAGGTTCCACCCCTGGTTTCCCTGTGCCAACAGGTGAGGCAGCTTTTAACAGCTGGTGATCAAATGGCAACATCTGGGCCAAGAGAGCTTTCAGGAACTTTCTCAAAAGGACCCAGCCACCGCCAGGGAAAACCCCCTCTTACACTGATAAAAGTTCTTTTTTTGTTTGTTTGTTTTCCTGAGACAGTCTCACTCTGTTGCCTAGGCTAGAGTGCAGTAGCACAATCTCGGCTCACTGCAACCTCCGTCTCCTGGGTTCATGTGATTCTCCTGCCTTAGCCTCCCAAGTAGCTGGGACTACAGGTGCGTGCTACCATGCCCGGCTAATTTTTGTAATTTTATTAGAGACAGGGTTTTGCCATGTTGGACAGGCTAGTCTCGAACTCCTGACCTCAGATGACCAACCCGTCTTAGCCTACCAAAGTGCTGGGATTACAGGCGTGAGCTACTGCACTCTGCTGGTAAACGTTCTTAAATAAATAAGCCCTTTCTATGTAGAACAGTGATTGGGCGGCAGAGTCACCCTCCGTGTGTCTGTACTTTCTCAGTGGGAAGTAAGAGAGCTGGCCAACACGGGCAGTCATGGGAAAGCAGTATTCATGGGAACTGACGGCTAGGATGTGATGGGCCCCTGAGGTAGCCCCTTGGCTGCCTGGGCTCCTGGGAGACAGATGGAATTTCCCAGTAGGCAAAGGTTACATCGAAGAAACCCCTGTTCGGAGAAAAGACTTTGAAGAAAGCATCTGACTTCATGGAAAGGTTGGTTGCCTTGGCCAAGCGCTGACCTCATTCAGCCCTTCAGTGCCCTCTGCTCTAGAGTGATGGGGCTAAAGCCATGCCTCCTCACAAGGAGTTCTTGCCAAACCGGGCAGCAGCTGGCTGGGAAAGGCATAAGACCATGTGAACACAGATGCTAAGGCTATTTAAACAAGAACATAAAGTTCTAGCATTTTGCTTTTAGAAAGGATAGTAACTAGAAATTGCTAGTTAGGAGGCTAAAGAGATTTCTTTTTATGAGGTTAGGGTAGAATGGGGCTAGGAAGTCTTAAGCTGTCTGTGGGTACCTTATAGGATTTTATTTTTGCAAAAATGGGCTCCTGGTTTAGAATTAGGCATTTTCAGCCATGTATAGGCTGAGTGGACTTTGGGCAGAGCATGCTGGCCTTCTGTCTGGGGCACGGACCCTCAGCCTACCCCAGAATCAAGAAACAAGATCTCATGAGGCTTCTTGGCTACCACAGTATGCAGGTTGTCCTCTGTGTGTGGGAGTCTATATTCCCAGCCACACAGAGCAGCTGGACGCTTGCATTTGGCCAGAGTGCCATTCAAGCTTACTGCCACCGTGATTTCCTTGCTACTACAAAGGAGGGGTAGTCTATCCTCTCTTCCCCATATTCTCAGAGACCGTCCCTGGGTTATGCCAGAGCAGCTGATGCTGGCTCCCAGGATGGCAGGATTATAGTTCTGGAGGACAGTTGCTACTGCATGGTGGGGGCCATCAGCTCTCCCTGAGAAGTGCTCTAAGAGCCAATCTGTAGTGCTTGATGATTGACCCACTGTGAGCAGGATGTTAACCATTCCTCTATAAGTGCTCCTTCCCTGTGAGCACTCCCCAGGGAAAGATGCTGGCTGATCCTGGCTTTAGGAGTGGTGGTGGGCTGGGTCTGTTTCACGGACACACTATAAATCCTAAAACAGATAAATCCTAAAACCACCCATTTGAGTGGTCACCAAAAAACCTGAGTCAGGGCTGTAGTCTCACCCTGCTCTGATCTTCCACCTGTGTACTTTTCACCTTCTTCTTGCTCTGTTTGGTCGTCCTCCCAGTGGGAATCAGATATATACTGATGCTTCCCATCTGGCTTTGACAGTGGTTTCCAGGAATCCTTACAGAGTTCTAATTGTGTGTGGGAAGAGAGCATGGGCCTGGGCCTGCGGGGAGAGGTTGTTACCAGAGGGGAAAAGATAAGCTGCCTTTCAGGAGTGTTTTCTTTGAAATGAAGGTAAACTCAAAGTGTGTGTTTGAAATGCATATCAACAAAGCTATGCCTTAGTTGGTAGTATTTAAACTGATCATAATACCTTCAGAAGAAACCATCAAAAATTAATCTGGAGAAGAAAGGTATAAATGGTGCAGTTCTACCTGTCCTGAGCTGTGTTCTTGTAGCCCTCGTGGCATGTGGGAGAGCATGAGCAAAGGCTCCCACGTGCTGTGTGGGCCCTGCAGACAGTGCCGTGAGAGCGGTTGGAGAAGGCCTTAGAGACACCGTAACCAATGTAGCATGTGTCTGGGGTATGGACAGTATGTGTGTTCTTTGGAACACTACCTTGTAGTAGAGGCAGTATCCAGATTGTGTTCTTTGTACTATATATTGAGCAAACGCTAAAATATGATGGACTTGTCATATACAACTGAGGTTTATGAAATGAATTATGTCATCTGAATGACTGTGAAACTTACAAATGATGTTTGCTGTGTAATCTTTCAGGAAATAAAAAAATTCATTAAGGGGGTCTCTGAGAAGATCAAGAAAACCAGAGATAAATACGGCATCAATGATAACGGCACGACAGAGGTAATAGCCCTCCAAGATGCGTTAGAACCCTGAGCTGTTTGCAGGTGCCTCCGGCCCTAACTCTGTGCTTGGCTTATGTTCTTCCAGCCCCGTGTGCTGTACCAGCTGGACCGCATCACCCCCACCCAAGTAGAAAAGTTTCTGGAGACCTGCAGGGACAAGTACATGAGGTAGTGATGCTGTTGTCTTGGACTGACGGTCATCCACATAGGTCTCACGTATCCCTCCTGCTTGCCCATGGGTACAAAACCCTGCACCAGGGCACTTGATAGCTGCCAGTATTTGATCAGATGCTGTCACATCTTCTCTAGGGGGTCTGATGAATTGCCAGGCTGAGTGCTCCAAGATATGGAAATAATTGCAAGGAGATTTCTTAATCTCTTCTCCCCATGGGGAAACTGCTGATGCATATGGTAGATGCCAGCTGCTCTGTGTGCCCTCAGTACCCTTGGTTAGCAGACCACTTAGATCTTCTGCATCCGTCAGATGCCGACCACAAGTAGCCACACAGAATTGAGTTGCAGTGCTGCCCCCTCTGTGAGCATTACTTTCTCCTGTCTGTATCTATTTTTGGTCTATGCCAGGCTCTTCCTCTGTCACAAACA
The DNA here is from genome assembly GCA_963573385.1 of Cacajao melanocephalus. Lineage (NCBI taxonomy): Eukaryota > Metazoa > Chordata > Mammalia > Primates > Pitheciidae > Cacajao > Cacajao melanocephalus. The sequence continues at coordinate 11,071 of CAUYLG010056254.1, read as the reverse complement.
TACCCTGGCCTATTGCCAATTCCTTCCTGACCGTAATAGCATCTGTATTCTCTGCTAAAAGGTGATAACCAGAAGCCTCTCCCCAGCAGTTTTGCTGGACTTCTCTTTGTCAACCTGTATTCTCATCCATACCCTTGCCTTCTAGGGCACAGATGGAGCCAGGTTCTGCAGTGGGCGCACTGTGTGCCCAGAGCATTGGTGAGCCTGGCACCCAGATGACCCTGAAGACTTTCCACTTTGCAGGCGTGGCTTCCATGAACATCACCTTGGGCGTGCCCCGGATTAAAGAGATCATCAATGCTTCCAAGGCCATCAGGTGCCTGCTTCCATGTCCCTCCTGTTCCACACGTGCCCGTCCTGTTTCTCGAGAAACAGTGATCCTCGTGTCACATGCGTATGTGTGATATTCTCATAGGACAGTGTCTCCAACTCTGGGTGGCATGCCTGCTGTGTTAGTCATATTCTGGTTTTCAAAAAAGCCACTGAAGAAAAAGTCTAAACTGGATACAGTCAAAATAGAAGCAATGGTTTTCTGTGGCCACAAGTAACATGAAAGAGAGAAAATGTTAAAAACGACTAGAAAAACTGGAGCAATGTGTCAGTGGAGATTTCATCCTTTTGATGTCATTATTCCAGCCTAACTAGGCCTGACTGAAGTGTCTGCCACGTGGCCTGTGGTCATATTCTGTGATTCCTGGTGATTTCATGATAGGATTTCTAGTTGATCTAAGGCTGGAAGAAATAGAAATGTATGACAGTGCATTTGACAACAAAAATCACGATGAGCTAATTTTTTTAAACTGACAATACTAGCATTAAATGAAAGATAGCCGTACTTGGTTGTAGAACCACAACCGTAGATATCCAGGGTGTTAGGAGCTCTGCCTGCCACTTCTGGGCTGGTCAGTTTAGTCCCAAGAATGTGTATTCTGGGGATCCTGTCCAGAACAGTGAGGACAGAAGCCAATGGCCAGTGATCAGAGGAGTTGGAGGTGTTCCTGGAGAAGAGGTGTTGGGAGAGAAGAGGGATGAGGGAAATTGTAGTATACAGAAGGTCACTTTATAGGCCAAGCATCGTGGTTCGTACCTGTAATCCCAGCACTTGGACAGGCCCAGGCCGGAGGATCACTGTAGCCCAGGAGTTCCAGACCAGCCCAGGCAATGTTGGAAGACCCCAAGTCTACAGAAAATGTAAACATTAAATTAGCCAGGCATGGTGGTGCACACCTGTGGTTCCAGCTATTTGGGAGGCTGAGGCAGGAGGATCAATTGAGCCCAGGTGGTAAAGGCTACAGTGAGCTGTGATCCTGCCGCTGCACTCTAGCCTGAAACAGCGAGACCCTTTTCAGAAAAAAATCTGGGTGGTCAGTTTACACAGGGAACAGAACTAAAATAACTGCTTGTTATGATTGTTAGGACCAAAGAAAAACAGGTAGGATTCACTTTCTTTTTTTTTTTTTTTGAGACAGAGTCTCACTCTGTTGCCCAGACTTGGGGTGCAGTAGTGCGATCTCGGCTCACTGCAACCTCCACCTCCTGGGTTCAAGCGATTATCCTACCTAAGCCTCCTGAGTAGCTGGGACTACAGGTGTGCACCACTACACCTGGCTAATGTTTGTATTTTTAGTAGAGATGGGTTTCGCCATGTTGGCCAGGCTGGTCTCAAACTCTTGACCTCAGGTGATGTGCCCGCCTTGGCCTCCAAAGTGCTGGGATTACAGGTGTGAGCCACCGCGCTCAGCCAGGGTTTACTTTCTAAGGAAGAATTTTCTGAAAATCTTTTCATTCACTTACGGAGTAGATTGCCTGGGGACCATCAAAAATAGTAAGTGTAAATGAGAATGTATGTGAACCCCTTAGCATACCTGAGAGTAAATGCTCAGTAAATTGCAGTTGATAGTAACATTATGATTCTAAATAGCCCTTGGGTTTAACAAAGCCGTGGTCTTCAGACAGGCTTCTCCCTTGAGGTAGCATCATTTTTCCTTTGCTTCCCAACAGCACTCCAATTATCACAGCACAGCTAGACAAGGATGATGACGCCGATTATGCTCGCCTCGTGAAAGGAAGAATTGAGAAAACCCTCTTGGGAGAGGTAAGAAGAAATCCCTATTGATAACAAGAAAACTAGCTCAGCAATGTTGCAAGGAAGTGTAAAAATCAGCTGCAGTGGATTGACCAGTCTGTGGCGTCCACGCTACTCCAGCTCTTCAAAAAAAGCAAGCAGTCGCATGCTCTTAGGAAAGGGGAAAGTGGCTGATGAACACTCTGATCTTTTAACACTCCAGATTTCCGAGTATATTGAAGAAGTGTTTCTTCCTGATGACTGCTTTATTCTCGTCAAGCTCTCCCTGGAACGGATTAGACTTCTGAGACTGGAAGTGAGTCACATAATTAAATGTAGAGAGGAAGTCATCCTGTTAGTCCCAAGATAGGTACCGATAAACTAGGGCAAGAGCTAAGCAAGACAGAGGAAGCATTGCAGAAGCTTCTGTTTGGTTTCTGGTTTTTGTGATTCTGTTGTCCTCTCACATTTCTTGTTCTAAACCTGACTTTGATAGAAATATAGCCATCTAAAGACACACAGGAAATCAGTGGGAATTTTGTGCAGACCACAATACCAGTTCACTGTGACATGGTATTATGATAAGTGATTTTGTTGCTCCTCTTCCCTGTATCTGGAAGGACCCTAGGGCTGGCTGTGTCTTTCTTACCTGTGGGTCCTCAGTGCCCACCATGGCAGCTAGCCTAAGAGGTTTGGTAATGGGGAGATTAACCTGGCTTCTTAAACTGGCATTCATGGAAAATAGGTAACAGTTGAAAGATGATCGGCCTTTCTCACAAACAGAGTGACGTGGGGTGCAAAATGAGTAACTTCCTGACACTGTCTCCTGGCCCTTAAAACACAGTCTGTCAGCCCATTCTCTCATGCACCAAGTTCATATGTTACCCATATGACACTTGACTCTGAAATGCAGCAACCCACTCTCCAGTCTGGGGATTTCTCTAGCCTGCTTCTTGCTGCCTGCCGTGTGGCTTTTTTGCAGAAGATCTGAGTTGTACCCAGGACTGTCACACATGAACCATTGTGGAAATATCAGGCAAAGGGGAGGCTCCACGGAAGTTTTTAAATCAGCCTGGCCTCCAACCTCCAGCCTCCCTAGAGCTTCCCACAGAGGCTGCTGCGTGTGTTGCCATGAACTGAGCATGAATTTTCCAGGGCAAATATTTTGTTGTGGGAGAAAAAAATCTCTTTGTGAATAAAGCACAGATAATATACACATATAGTACGTAAAACAGGGAGTCTATCTATGGCATCAATTTCATGGTGGGAGGGGAGCTTAGAACAGACCTGACTAAAGGACTCCTTAGAGGGGCAATAATGAAAGAAAGATGAAAAACACTGGGCTCGAAGCCTCCAAACCTCTGTCGGTAACACCTACGCCCGGCCATGTTGCAGGTGAATGCTGAGACAGTGCGCTATTCCATCTGCACTTCCAAGCTCCGCGTGAAGCCCGGTGACGTGGCTGTTCACGGTGAGGCTGTGGTATGTGTCACCCCCAGAGAGAACAGCAAGAGCTCCATGTACTACGTGCTGCAGTTCCTGAAAGAGGATCTCCCCAAGGTAAAACAGAAGTCACTTCTCATGGAGACCCAGCAGCTTCCTGTGATGTGACTTAGTCCCATTCTTCATTTCTTCTTCGACTTATCCCCAAGGAGCTTGTCTGTTAGATTCCTCTCTGCTCTGTCAAAAAAACTGATGTTAGGATGAGGTGCAGTCCCCTGAACTTCTTCAGTTCTCCCATCCCCCTAAAACTAGCTCTAGTGTGTCTCAGATGACCACTGCTGACAGCTGGGATGATCACAGTGACCAGCCCAGGGCATGGCTCACCCCATCTTCACAGCCTTCTCTGCCTCTGAATCCAGGTGGTGGTACAGGGCATTCCAGAGGTGTCCAGAGCTGTCATCCACATTGATGAGCAGAGTGGAAAGGAGAAGTACAAGCTTCTGGTGGAAGGTGATAACCTGCGGGCAGTCATGGCCACACACGGTGTGAAGGGCACCCGAACCACCTCCAATAACACCTATGAGGTACCGCTCAGCCCTTGGGGTTGCCTTAGGGTTAGGCTGTCTGCCTTGTGCCATCTGCAGGCCTTCCGCTGGTTCCCACCATACTTCTCTGACCATCCCATTTGCCCTGGGTCTACAACTAAAAATTGTCCAGCAATCCATTTCTAGAAAACAGCACAGGGTTTGCTTGGAGCCTGCAGGGCAGAGTCGGAAGTGGAGGGAATTTGCAGTGGGCTCCCGGAAGGGGCTGCCTCCGTTCATTCCTGGCTCTCTGTAGGTGGAGAAAACTCTGGGCATCGAGGCCGCCCGGACAACGATCATCAATGAAATCCAGTACACCATGGTGAACCACGGCATGAGCATTGACAGGCGACACGTGATGCTGCTCTCCGACCTCATGACCTACAAGGTGTGTGGGCAGGAGGCCCTCGGGTGCCTGGGTGCCCTGAAACTCACTCTTAGGAGAATAAACCTATGGAGTTCCTAAGACATGTGGAATATGCTGCTGTGAGGACCATCACAGCAGTTCACCATTAAGATGTGAACATTGCTCAAAAACCAAAATATGCTGCCCAGACTGGCTGTCCTGGTCAAATCTGAATATGAGAATTACAACCTCATGGCAAACTCACACCCAGTCGGTGGAGTGAAGAGAGCTGGAACTTGGTTCCATTTTCATCTTGAATGTCATCCTAAAGCAAATTTAGCCATTGCCGAAGCCCAGAGAGTCCCATGGCAAGTTGAGGTGTTTCTTTCTTATTAAACCCATCCTTCACCTTCTGTAGCCATTCCCAGGAAAGAAGTTAACATGACCTAAAGTTGATTGGTTGTTTTGATTTTATTTCTCTCTCTTTTCTCCAAAAAAAACATACTTCCCTCTAGCTGTGCCTTAGGGCAGCATGTTTTCATAAGGCTTTCCTAGACAAGTCAATAGTGTATTACAGGATATTTAGAAACCAGGTGAGGGAAATGGCCCATTTCCTACCACCCTGAGGCTGTGAGTTTGAAGTCTTCCTTGAAGTCCTGCATCTATTCTGGCACGAGGTGGTGTGGGGGGGACTTCTTTGAAGGCCATGTGCATCTGTTACTTTAGTTGCAGCAAACAGTGTGCGTGCAGTTTTTGTTGTGACTTTTGTTTAACATCACAAGTATTTTCCCATCTTGTTTCATGGTTTTAATAAATACACTTTTTAAATTATGGCACAATATTCCTTTGAATAGAATTACCTAAATTTAATTAATTTTCTTCATACTTGAGGTTTTTAAATTCTTTTCATTTTCAGTTATTTGAGCCATAAGAACCCTCTTCAGAAGCACTCCCCTTTTTCAAAGTTAGTTTCTGAATTCTAGTTCTCAGTTGTTTATTCTTTGTTCTGATGGGATCTGGATGCGAGTGTAAGGTTCCGTGTTACCGGTGACTGACCACCTCAGTGGGACACAGAGGGCAGACATAGCTCCTCCGGGCCTTTCACACCTGAGGTTGTGCTGAGGTTAGGACTTGCCGGATTTTTGATTTTGTTGAAGGTGCACCGTGCTTTGGTTTTGTGCTTTTGCCAGTGGTGTGAGTACCACCGTGACTCTTTTTCCCTTGACACAGGGTGAAGTCCTGGGCATCACTAGGTTTGGCCTGGCCAAGATGAAGGAGAGTGTGCTGATGCTGGCCTCCTTTGAGAAAACAGCTGACCATCTCTTTGACGCTGCCTACTTCGGGCAGAAAGACTCCGTGTGTGGTAGGTTTGATGTTTCTATGAGCAGCATCAAAGGCCTTTACTATTTACAACTTAGACTGTGGCTGGGCTTCTAAGGGAATGAACAAAACTGAGTGGCAGAGCGTTTATTTTTTCAAGAATAATGTCACAGATGATAGAATTGGAACTGCTGGATCTTTTATCTCCAAAGCCTGACTATAGCATCCTGCATCCTGTTAAATCTGTTGGAAGGCTTCCCTCTGTCAGCACAGATGGTTTTTGGTCCAGGAAGAAAAGAGCAACCCTGGGCATGTAAGAATTTTTCTAGCCCTTGACTTAGTAGTCAGCCACACTGATCCTGACCCCTATGTGTGACACCAGGGCTGACAGAAGAGGGTAGTGGCTGGGCGGCACTGAGCAGAGCAGAGCAGAGCAGAGCAGAGCGTCTTGCTGTCCTGGATTCCTTGGGAGGTGGCCATTGATGCCTGCTGAGCCCCCATGTCAGGCACCCTGTGTGCTAAGTATCTCAACCCACCCGTAGGGTATGGATATTAAGCCCTTTCACAAGTCCGAAGATGAAGGTGACCTCACTTGCTGTCAAAACCAGCAGAGCCTTGCTCTATGCCATGCATCATCCCCCCCACCACTCCTACCCCACAAAGCATGGCTCTGATGGGGCAGTGCTGGCCTGGGTGAGAGGGAGCATGAGGGGAATTCTCCCCAGTGTCTGGCTTCCCTGCCTCTTCCGTGAGCCCAGCACTGACTGCTGGGCTTTGCTCGAGCATTTCTGATTCTACAGCAAGACCCTGCAGGCCTGGGGTGGGAGCTGGTGAGGGACTGGGGTTCACGAGGGTCAGCACCCTGCCCTGGGGCATACACCAGTCAGGTCCAAGCAGGGATTCCAAGGCTGGCTGCCGTTTGCAGGCCAGAGCTCTGCTTCCCAGTGGCCCTTTGCTCTCTCATCTCTTGCTCTTGTACAGATTGGCCTCATTAGAGTATACACCTGTTTTTTGCCTCTAAGATTACCTCCTCCTCTTTTCAAAAGGGACATGGAATTTTTTTTTCTTTTTTAGAGAGATGGGGTTTCACCATGTTGGTCAGGCAGGTCTCAAATTCCTGACCTTGTGATCTGCCTACCTCAGCCTCCCAAAGTGCTGGGGTTACAGGCGTGAGCACATAATTCCTTTTTTTTTTTTTTAATTGCATTTCAGGTTTTGGGGTACATGTGAAGAACATGCAAGATTGTTGCGTAGGTACACACATGGCAGTGTGATTTGCTGCCTTCCTCCCCATCACCTATATCTGGCATTTCTCCACCATGCTATCTCTCCCCAACTCCCCACCCCCCGCTGTCCCTCCTCTGTTTCCCCCCGACAGACCCCAATGTGTGATGCTCCCCTCCCTGTGTCCACGTGTTCTCATTGTTCAACACCCGCCTATGAGTGAGAACATGTGGTGTTTGATTTTTTGTTCTTGTGTCAGTTTTCTAAGAATGATGGTTTCCAGGTTCATCCATGTCCCTACAAAGGACACGAACTCATCATTTCTTATGGCTGCATAGTATTCCATGGTGTATATGTGCCACATTTTCCTTGTCCAGTCTATCATCCATGGGCATTTGGGTGGATTCCAGGTCTTTGCTATTGTAAACAGTGCCACAGAGAACATATGTGTGCAGGTGTCTTTATAATAGAATGATTTATAATCCTTTGGATATATACCCAGTAATGGGATTGCTGGGTCAAATGGAATTTCTATTTCTCAGTCCTTGAGGAATTGCCACACTGTCTTCCACAATGGTTGAACTAATTTACACTCCCATCAACAACCTTCTGTCTTTTTTTTTTTTTTTAAAGAAGACTATATTATTTATTTGGGATGCTAAACTTCTGCTACCAGCAAAACTTCCTAGGTGTCAAAATGCCACACTGAAGACAAATTGAAAAGAAAGAATTGCCTTCAAGCTAGCAACAATCAATTTCTTCATTAGTTGGAGTGTAGCTTTCCACTAGTCTGCTATATTTCATAAAACTGTACTGTTTAAGATGATAAGCAAGGTGCTCATCAGCACTTTTGGAAAGAGGAAGAAACCAACCATATGCAAATCGGTTTGAAAATGATGAAGAATTTTTATCCCCATCTTCTTCCTGCGATGTTGACCTTATTAGAGCTGGAATCAGCAAAATGAAGTGGAAAACTCATTAGACTGTGAAGAAATGAGGTCTGGGTTTTCTTCTGTTTTGTGACCTTGAACAACTTAGCAAACCTCTGGGGCCTCAGTTGTATAATCTATAAAATAATAGATGTTTGGGATTCCAGCATATAAGAATGTTCTCCTTTGAAAAATCATTTATTTCTGGTTCATTGATAGATATGGTTAACAATAGCAATAATAACTGAACTTTATATGCCAACCACAATTCTATGCATTTACCATCAATCAACACTCCTACTTCTCATAACATACTTGGTTGGACATAAGCTATTACCACCATTTTCTAGCTGAGAAAATGTGAGGAATAGAGAAGTTAAGTAATCCACCCAAGATTTCTTAATTCTGGCATGCACCCAGATTTGAACCATAGCAGTCTAGAGATAAATATTGTCCTGTCACTTTGCAAGGAATTGAGTTTCTATAACCTCAGATTTGGTATCAGTTTTAAGCTTCTCCACTTAACAGCTGTTTAAGTCTGAGTATGTTACTGGTTGTACCTCAGTTTCTTCTTCTGTAAAAGAGATTATTACAGTGCTTTCCTCAAGGGTGTTTGGGGGAATTCAATTATATTGTATTATTGGTCAGGATAGGCTGGGTTATGACTCAGTAACAATTGAACGTTCAAACTTCAGTGGTTTAAGACAACAAAGATTTACTTGTCACTGTGTCTTATGCTTAATGCAGCTGGCAAAGCTTCTGCTCCATATAATAACTCACAGACTTCGGCTGATGAGGGATCTCACAGCTGAAGAGTCTCCTGCATGTAGGGAAACAGCAAACGTCTAGAGAGTTGGCTATATTCACTGTCTAGTCTGATGTGGCCCACATCACAGCTGTTGGCCGGAACTAGTGATGTGGCGTTGCCCAACTGTCATCAAGTCAGCAGATTCAGGGGAACAAATAAGAGAGTGGGCGGTCATTGCTCTCCCTGCCAGAAATATGAGAGTCTTTCATAAGATTCCTGACATGTAGCTACTACTCAAAAAGTAGTTATTATTGCCATTATCAGCCTAATCACAATAAAAGCATGAATGAGATATTGTCACCCATTATTAGGCATGGCAAAACGATGTTGGAATTTGAAGCATTCAATGCCGTGACTCTTTAAGAGGTGTTGAAATGTTGAGATTAACACAAATGACAGATGATGGCTTTTTTGAACCCCTAACAGATAAATTCTTCCTTAGTCATGGGTCAATTTGGAATCATTACATACATGGGTTAATTCACTCTTGTTTAGCTTTTCTTCCTGGGCTGTTTCTATCTGTGCTACACTCCCCTGTCCGTAAACAACAAAGAGTTGGGTATTGTCAAAGGAACAACTTTCCTGTCCCATTGGCTGACTGAATATAAATTATCTTCATCCTTTTATGCCTCATCAGCTCATTTATAAGGTATTGCCCTTTATTATGACAGTTTTTATGATATTTTGTGATGACCAGCCATGAGGAGAAAAAGGTTTAATGCATTGACATCTAATTTTATTTTCTCTGGTACCTATTCATTTTTTAGAAGCCTTTCTTGAGTTTGTGCCAGTTTAAGCAAGAAGCTTTAAAAAGGAGATGATGACAGGGTTGGGAATTAAACCTTTAAATTAGAACAGGATTGGAAAGACAAATCACAAAGAGATTTCAGTCATTTAGCATCCCTCCTAGCATGTTAATAAGTGGTACTTACAAAGTAAAAAAGCATCACACAAGCCTGTTCTCTGTAAAATGCAGGTGTAGGATGTGCCATTTCAAGGCTAGATGATGAGTTATTAACACCAACCTGGGGAGGGTGAAAACATACACTGATCACTTAATATATCCAAATCTTGTTTTGATATTTTATTAACATATCTCACTTTGCCTTCAATAAATACTGCAAAAGTATCACATTTTTTAAGTGTTAAAATATGAAAAATAAACTTGCAGTTAGAATGAACAAGTTCTGTGGATCTGTTGTTCAGCATGGTAATGCTAGTTAATAATAATGTCTTGTAAACTCAAAACTTGCTGACACAGTAGATCTTTAATGTTCTCACCTACCACAAAAAAGATAAGTATGTGAGGTGGTAGATATACTAATTAGTCTGAATTAATTTTTTCAAAATGCATACATACATCAAAGTATCACATTGTACACTATAAATATAAACCAGTTCTGTCAATTACATCTTAAGGGGATAACGAGGTCAGGAGTTTAAGTCCAGCCTGGCCAATGTAATGAAACCCCGTCTCTACTAAAAGTACAAAAATTAGCTGGGTGTGGTAGTGGGCACCTGTAATCCCAGCTACTCAGGAGGCAGAGGCAGGAGAATCGCTTGAACCCAGGATGCAAAGGTTGCAGTGAGCCGAGACCACAGCATTGCACTCCAGTCTGGGCGGCAGAGCAAGACTCCACCTCAAAAAAAAAAAAGGGCTTGGAGATTTTTTGAAGGTGTAAAATAGAAACTAGAAGAAGAAAAGGAGATAAATTTAAACTTACTTCACGCTCTGTGTTTCTTTTTTCAAAGCAAAATACCTGTTTGCTTGTGCTTTGCACCTTAAATTTCATCTGGTCAAAATGGTCTTTTCCCAGATTTAGCATGGCTACCTTCATCTTATCATTTGTCTCAACACAAATTTCTTGGGGTTAAGGAGGGATCTTTCCTATGGAAAGTTGCTTCCAACTCCCAACTAATGATTCTCTCCCACATCATCCTGGATTTTTTATGTTTGTACACATTTTCTAATAAGAAAGCAGTTCACTATTTATATGCTTATTGCGTCTTTCTTATTATGCCAAGTTTATTAGGGCAAGGGCCTTGTGTATCTTATGATCTTATCTCCAGCGCTTAGAAGAATCTCTGGCAAAGAGTAATTGCTCACTCAGTACTTTTTAAGGTTTATCAACATAGTTTTTAGCAAGAGACACTGAAGCTCGAAAAGGAGAAGTCACATGCTAAAGATCAAGTATCATGAAAATGGCAGAGCCGAGGAGAGAGATCCAAGATGGCCGATTAACAACAGCTCAGGATTGTAGCTCCCAGTGAAAGCGCAGAGAGCGAGTGGACGCCGCACTTTCAGACGAATTTTTGTTGCCCACAGACTAGGAGATTCCCGGCGGAGGAGCC